>OX465283.1:86496259-86747352 GCA_949987705.1 Thereva unica | reverse complement strand
ATATATAAAAAGGTTTGTGTTGACAAGGTGTTGTGTTGGAGTTAATTATAAAAGAATTACGTGCGTTTGGTAGTGGGACCCTGCAGTGTTCAATAATTTTCTTACGATATACACGTCGCTTATCCAGAATAGTGGCACAACTGAAAAATTTCCAATTTCGAGTTTATTTTATGAATGTATAGCTAAATATGCATATTTTTATGTAGCAAAAATCCATATTAATACTGCTAAAAATGACCGCTGGAAACCCGCTGGAATCCAAGATCATAACATGAGCTTGTATGAAACTAAAAACTTTCAAATGGCTCCCCTGTAAAATTCATTGTTTTTGAGTTGTGACACTATTCTGGATAAGCGACGTGTTCCTTGAAACAATATTCGCCAAAGCAAATTGTTATAACGGTCATACGCGGAAACCGAATTTAACAGTTTATCGGTCTTACAATTAGTTAATTAATGCAGCAGTACCCCAGTACTGCACATTCTTGAAAGGTGTGTTCCGGTCATAATTTGACAGTAGTTTTCATTTCTAATTGTATAATTGAGATAAAATGATTTTGTGTGCTGAAAAACATATGCTCATTCATATTACATTATGTTATACCCGTAACAGTGACTGGTGAGTGTCGCGACAGTTATTTATCAAGACAAAGGAATTGTCGAAAATATTTCTATCCCATTGTTGTTTATATTAACGGATATCCAGCATCCAGCGTTAGAAATTTTTACGGCTTTTATTATATGAAGAAAATAATGCTTTGAGTGATGATAATTTTGCCTAAATAATAAAGTTAGCGGACAATTTTGGTTTGAATATTAATGTGGAAAATTCTAAATAGTTTTTATATTAATTCTTAAAGTTATTATACGATGAAAATTTAGTGTTTTCAATTCACTCTGTTAGAATTTTGGTTTGAATATTAATGTGAAGGAATTCTAAATAGTTTTTCTGTTAATTCTTAGAGTTGTTATATGATGACAATTTAGTGGTTTTATTTTGGTTTCCCTCGCTAATATATATGTAATTTATGTCACCTCCTTTCTCTCCTCAAAAGTAGTGGGCCAGTCCACTGGCTCACAATTTGAATTTATCGCAGTAGAAATAAAATCATCCCATGACAAATGTGTTATTATAAGTGTCTACTGTCCACCTAATGTGTTTACCCCTGATGTTGCTGGTAACTTTTTTGATCTTGTCTCTAGGCTTTCCCGTCATTACGATAATATAATTGCTGCTGGTGACTTTAATGTTGATTTACTGAAGGCTAATGAACGTTCGAATACACTCAAGTACTTCTTGGGGTCATTGGATCTACGCATTCTAAATCAACTGCCCACATTTTTAAACTGCCATAATCCATCGCTCCTTGATGTACTCACTGCTACCTCCGCCAACTCAGTATTAAAACATAACCAAATTTCTCCCCCCAGCTTCTTTGATCACGATATTCTCTTCCTCTCGCTTCGTTTTACTTTTTATCCTTCCTCCTCCTTGCCTGCCTTTTCTTCGTATCATGACTTCAATAACATCAATTTTACTCGCCTTTCTGAAGCTTCTTCGTCTATACCTTGGGCTGATATCTATAATACAACCTGCGTAGACACCAAAGTCGATCTGTTTAATTCTTGCACTCAGTCTCTATTTAATCAATGTGTCCCTTTAGTTACAAGAAGACGTTGTAAAACTCCATCTTGTCCTTGGTTTTCTTACGAAATTCGCAACTTGATTGTTGAGCGTGAGTTCTTGTATAGACGTTATCGCAGAACGAGGATCCTGAGCTACCTTCGTGAATACAAAAATCTTCGCAATTTAATCAATAACAAAGTCAAATCGGCCAAGCGTGAATTTTACTCCCGGAAACTCGATCCTGCCCTGTCCACTAAGCAACTTTGGTCTAATCTCCGTTCTCTAGGCATTCATTCCTCTGAGCTTAACTCTTATGATGTAGATGTAAACTTACTCAATGCATCCTTCATTCAATCCCCTCCCAATTCCTCATCGTCTTTCTCTTCTTGTTCCCCTTTCTCCAATGCTCTATGTTTTGATGGTTTTAATTTTCGTTGTGTTGACTCACGTGAAGTACTTGGAATACTGCTTTCCATTTCGTCCAACAGCATTGGCTATGATGGAATTTCTCCTCGCTTTCTTAAGATTCTCTCTCCTTTAATTGTTGAAATTATCACGCATATTCTTAATTATTGCCTGACAACCTCCCAAGTCCCTTTACTAGTGACTCCTGTACCTAAAAAGCCCTCTCCTGCTGATCTGTCTGATTTTCGACCTATTAGTATTCTTCCCTTTCTAGCTAAAGTCTTTGAGAAAATTGTATTCACTCAAGTCATTCGATATCTTGATTCTAATAATTTCGTTTCTAATCTACAATCTGGCTTCCGTAAATCCCACAGTTGCGAAACTGCTATACTGAAGGTAACGACTGATCTTCGTTCCGCTCTTGATCGAGGTGATATTGCAGTACTAGTTCTTCTTGATTTTTCCAAGGCGTTTGACTCTGTGGTTCACTCGCATCTCCTTCATAAACTTAGTCAACGGTATCACTTCTCTTCTTCTTCTGTTCGTCTTTTTTCTTCTCTTCTCTCTGATAGGTTTCAGTGTGTTCGGCACAATAATGTGATATCCTCTTTCCTTAGAGTACCTGCAGGTGTGCCTCAGGGTTCGGTTCTTGGTCCATAGTTTTTCTCCCTTTATATTAATGATCTTCCTTCCGTTATCCGTCACTGCTCTTTTCATCTCTATGCTGATGACCTTCAGCTATATATCTCGTGTCCGCCTCATCAGATTGAGTACTGTGTCTCTAAACTCAATAGAACCCTATCTCAAATTAATGAGTGGAGTTCTAGTAATTTCCTTAAACTAAATCCAATTAAATCACAAGTACTTTTCCTTAGTCGTTGCTCGCTGTCCCTGGATGGTTTCCCGCCCATTTTACTTGATAATGTTCCTCTACCAGTTGTTGAATGTGCCAAAAACCTGGGTATTGTGGTCAATTCCAAACTTTCCTGCTGTAATCATGTCTCGCTGATGCTCTCTAAAATCTATGGCACCCTTCGTAAATTGCGGCTACATGGAAGTCTGTTATCTTCGCCTATTCGAGCCAAACTCATCAAATCACTTGTTGTTCCCCATTTTCTGTATGGCTCGTTGGTGTATATTTCCTTCGACTCATCCTGCCGTCAGCGTCTTAAAGTGGCATTTAATGATTGCATTAGGTTCATTTTTCATATGAGAAGGTCTGATCATGTGTCGGGTGTCCAAAATTCCCTACTGGGTTGTGACCTCTTTAAATTCCTTGATCTCATGGCTCTACTTCTCTTGCATAAGGTCTTTTATTCCAAAAGTCCCTGCTACCTTGCTGACTTCCTTGTTCCTTTGCAATCCTTGAGATCCATCAAATTCCTAATTCCTGCCCACACTTCCCTAATTGGTAGTCGTT
This sequence comes from Thereva unica, assembly GCA_949987705.1. Classification (NCBI taxonomy): domain Eukaryota; kingdom Metazoa; phylum Arthropoda; class Insecta; order Diptera; family Therevidae; genus Thereva; species Thereva unica. Next base: position 86,743,900 of record OX465283.1, on the reverse strand, counting down.
CCTTCTTTGTATATACTCTTAGAATCTGGAATAATCTTCCTAGTCACATTCAGAGGATGAGCACGGCCACAGTATTCAAAAAGCATGCATCTATTTTTCTATCTTCTTCGTCTCACTAGCTTTCTTTATCTCCCTTTCTTCACTTTCCTACTTCATTCTTTTTACTTTATTCTATATTTCATTCTTAATTTTCTTCTTCTTTTATTTTCGCTTTAATTTTATTTTAATTTTAGTCTTAATGTAATTGTAATTTAATTTAATTGTAATTTTTAAATCTAATTTTAAGTTTTTTCCTTTGTAAACCCTTCTGTTGTTGTAATTCTTGTATGTACTCTAAAAGATGTGAATCTTGTGTACTGTCTAAAAATAAATTATTATTATTATTATTATTATTATTATTAATTTAGTCGGGTTATGATAATAATTGAAGTTTTATGATGAATATCATACTTTAACTCAATTCGCCCTGTTAGATTTTTTTTTGTATTTACTATCTGAATAAAACTTTCTCTGTTATTCTGATGAAAGTAATTGAAGATTTATGTTGAATGTCACACGCGGAACCAATTAGTTGTGCAATTATCATCTGAAGAAAGGACACCGCACAAATTATATGAGAAAAGGGTCCCGGCGGATTTGGCTGAAATTGAAGTATGTTAGTCAGTGGGGGTAGACGAACAAAAAATTGTAAGGGGGAGGGGGGGTAATTCGTAACGGTTAGCCGCTAGGGCGTTTTGAAATTTTTTGATAGATGTCTTTATATCACCCTGTATTTTTGTAACCCTGTGGAATATTTTCGTGAATAAGGTGGCAATTTACGCAGAATACTCCCACCTATCTAAAACTGTAAAAGTCGAGGTTCTAACCCACCAACTTTTAGAGTTATGGGTCGTCAAAATCAAAGTTTTGTTTTTTTTCACTAAAATTTCAAGTTCAACCACCTTTTTCTCAAAAAATACGTAGTTAATTAATTTTTTTTTTACAAAATTGGAAAGCTTGGACAATTTCCTATGAATAAGGCCAGGGCAACTTTTATGCTACGGCCTTTACTTTTGAAGTTATAAGCAATTTTAATGTGAAAGTTGGCTTTATTTCGTACTTATTTGGTACTTTTCGACAAAGCTGCGGTGGAAAAGTACGAGAAAAGTACGAAATAAAGCCAATTTTCACATTAAAATTGCTTATAACTTCAAAAGTAAAGGCCGTAGCATAAAAGTTGCCCTGACCTTATTCATAGGAAATTGTCCAAGCTTTCCAATTTTGTAAAAAAAAAATTAATTAACTACGTATTTTTTGGAGAAAAAGGTGGTTGAACTTGAAATTTTAGTGAAAAAAACAAAACTTTGATTTTGACGACCCATAACTCTAAAAGTTGGTGGGTTAGAACCTCGACTTTTACAGTTTTAGATAGGTGGGAGTATTCTGCGTAAATTGCCACCTTATTCACGAAAATATTCCACAGGGTTACAAAAATACAGGGTGATATAAAGACATCTATCAAAAAATTTCAAAACGCCCTAGCGGCTAACCGTTACGAATTACCCCCCCTCCCCCTTACAATTTTTTGTTCGTCTACCCCCACTGACTAACATACTTCAATTTCAGCCAAATCCGCCGGGACCCTTTTCTCATATAATTTGTGCGGTGTCCTTTCTATTTCTTACTGTTTAGACTTTAAAGCAACATTTTAATGATATATAACTGTGTAGGGTTTAAAGAATATTAAAGATTATCCCCGTTCACTATTACTGGTGCGAGATTACAAATTCTTAAGGAACTTACCGTATTCAAGGTACAGTATTAGACAATTGTCTGCCATCGCTAATTACCAAGCAATCTCTTTGGTAATCCTCATTCAAGGTTTTTGTTGTTCAATCTTCTTCCCCTCTATCTTGCTCTTCCGCGTGATTACCAAATGGCACAAAGTGTAGTCGATCTAATAAAGGCCCAGAGGGGCGTAATTAATCAGTTAAAGAAGGTGTGGTCTAATTATAAAAAGACCCCAAAGCAGCGATTAACCCATGGCTACATACAAGGGAAGGTCAATGAAATAGAGCGTTTATGGGGAGATTATACCTCCAATGATCAGCAACTTGAAACGTGTGTCACTGATGCGGAGAGAGAAACTTCGGACTATTTTATACAGGACGAGTACAGCGCCTCAGAAGAATTATATTCAGAATATCACAGCACTCTATTAGACCTTCTAAGCTCCATGTCTAGCCCAGAACCCTCCGTCGTCGCACCCATACCCTCAACTTCACATAAACCCAAGGTAGTACCCAGGTCACAGAAGGATGCAAGTAACATCCAACCCAACCCGTTTCCAACTGCAAGTCTTCGATCCGATCACAATCTATCAGATAGTGATGAGGACGACCCGCCATTGTCCCATGATGGACCCCAGACACCACCATCAGGCCCAGTTAGGCGTTATAACCCGATAAAGTTACCTCGGATAAGGTTATCCACCTTTAGCGGGGATTATCGAGAATGGATGTCTTTCCACGACCTCTTCTGCTCACTTGTGCATAATAACGAGACCATTCCCCCCGTTCAGAAGTTACATTATTTAAAATCTTGTCTTAGTGGAGATGCATTGCACCTCATTCGACACTTAACGACAGTCAATGCCAATTACGATATAGCTTGGAATCTCATAAAGCAGAGGTATCAAAATGATCGAGCGTTGATCAATGCCGAGATTGGCACTCTTTTGTCGCAACCTGTCATACAGAGCGAAAATCCCCATCAAATCCGTAAAATGCTGGATACCAGCAACGAGTGTCTAGCCTCACTACGAGGTTTACAGGTCGATGTGGACCATTGGGGCCCCATAATCGTTTATGTAATAACGAATAGATTACCTCACGAAACCCGAGCCCTATGGGAACAGTCATTAGGTCATTCAAGCAATTATCCAACAACAGAAAGATTGTTCTCTTTTCTCGATAGTCGTTTTCGAGCCCTAGAAGCGGTTGCTTCAGGGAAATTTCTACGAACGTTTCCAAAATCCAAGGCTATAAGCACCCAGTCCGAAAGACCAGCTCGAGTGTTCCATATAACCTCTACCCTGAAGTGCCCTCACTGCGGTGTCGCCGTTTCAAACAACTAACCCCCCAAGAGAGGGCGAACTCTGTTAGCCAAAAGCGACTGTGTTACAATTGTTTGGCCACAAGTCATATGGTTAGCGCGCGCCCTAGTGCCCAATCGTGTTTTAAGTGTCAGAAGAGACACAATACCCTCTTGCATGTCGAGCGAGAACCGAAACTTGATAGTGCCAACTCATCCCGGGCTTCACCACCCCCTATTTGTGCATCTCACGCTACACCACAAGGTCCCGCAAGCTCTAAGTCCGACATACATTCATTTCTCTCGTACAGACTTAAACGCACCCTCCTTGCTACGGCTATGATAAAAGTACAATCCCAGGACGGATCCTGGGTAACGCTAAGGGCCTTATTAGATCCAGGGAGTGAGGCTACATTCATCTCGAATGCAACATTACAACTCCTGAGATTGAAACGAATTCCTATAAACGTCAAAATCTTTTGCGTAGGAGAAACACCGGCGGGAGGAGCTACCTCGGTCGTTAATCTAAAGATTGCCTCCACCATCGATCCCTCAGAAATCATTCAGACAGAAGCTATGGTCGTAAGTTCCTTGACCAAGCTTATGCCAACGGAACGAGTGAGCGTTGATCATTGGCCCCATATCAAGAACCTGCGTTTAGCGGATCCCAAATTTCAGTACCCCGGACCCATTGATGTCATTATCGGAGTCGATGTGTACGCGCAGGCCATCGAGGGCGAGATAATATCAGGGCCAGTGGGTACCCCAGTAGCGCAGAAAACCCGTTTCGGTTATGTTCTCTTTGGTCAGCTCCCTCAACGCCGACCTAAGTTCTCAAGGCCTGAGAAGAATGTGATCAGTTTACACACGTGTTGTATGGTTAATGACACACTAAAGCAATTCTGGGAATTAGAAGAGGTACCAGAACAGAAAGAACTATCCACGGACGAATTGTTATGTGAAAACATCTTCGCTACCACACATCATCGTGACTAAGAAGGGCGTTACGTTGTGCACTTGCCGTTCCGACCTCTGCCATCTTGGGAACTCAAATTCGGCCCCTCACGCCCCATGGCAATTAAGCGTCTCGAACAGCTGGAACATAGACTGTCCAGAAATCCCAAGTTGTACGAAACATACTCCGTGTGTATGGAAGAGTATCTCTCTCTGGGACACATGCGAAGGTTTACTCCCGATGAAGTCAACACTCCGGCAACAAACCACTGTTATTTACCTCATCACGGGGTTATCAAGGAAGAGAGTGTAACGACAAAACTCCGCATCGTATTCGATGCATCGAGTCGCACCGCCAACGGTTTTTCGTTAAATGAGCGTCTGCTGACTGGTCCCACCTTGCAAGTCAATATATTCTCCCTTCTGTTGGAGTGGTGTCATAAAAAATTTGTTTTTAACGGGGACATCGAGAAAATGTACCGACAGATCAAGGTATTCCCGGAAGATGCTAATTACCAAAGGTTATTATGGCGTAAGAGTCCAGAGCTACCCGTCGAAGACTACTGCTTGTTGACTGTCACCTTTGGTACATCGAGTGCACCATTCACTGCCATCCGCACGATTCATCAGTTAGCTCGCGATGAAAATCAGAATTATCCCAAGGCAGCAAAGGTTCTTTTAACAGATGTATATGTGGATGATGTATATTCAGGGGCAGACGACCTTGTGGAAGCCATTCAGCTACAGGAAGAGCTAATTAATATCTTGCGAAAGGGTAAATTCGAGTTGCGAAAGTGGACGGCGAATGACCCGAAATTGCTGCACCATATTCCTGAGCAGTGTAGATTACTAGACCCCTCCCTCGTTTCCGTACCGAACCCGTTCATGGTCAAGGCCTTAGGTATATATTGGAACCCAAGCTCAGATTCGTAACAGTTTCGTATTAAATACGAACCCACATTACCACCATATACCAAAAGGAAGATCCTATCAGCGATCGCCAAACTTTATGATCCTTTGGGATGGCTCGCTCCATTAGTCATTACCGCTAAAATTTTGTTGCAAAGGCTATGGCAATCTAGCGTATCCTGGGACGAGCCCATACCTCAGGAGCTGAGCTCTGTCTGGCATAATTATTCAGAAACCCTTCCTTTGATTGAGAACCTTTCCATACCAGGTTGGTTGCAAATGTCCCGAACTTCTGCCATACAACTTCACGGATTTTGCGACGCTTCCGAGCGTGCAATGGCAGCAGTCGTTTACGCCAGAGTTGCCAATTGTGGAATGGTCTACACCTTTCTTCTTTGTGCAAAGACAAAGGTAGCCCCTTTGAAATCAGTTACATTACCCCGATTAGAGTTATGTGGAGCAGTGTTGCTCTCCAAATTACTTCGTACTGTCAAACGCAGCTTCCCTAATCTAGTGGAGAAGACTGTAGCGTGGAGCGATTCAACCATCGTGCTAGCTTGGATAAAAAAGCCCCCAATAATGTTTAAGACCTTTGTACGCAATCGTGTAGCCGAAATCCTACGAAATACGGACGCAATTCCATGGCGCTACGTCCCGACCGAAACGAACCCAGCAGACCAAGCTAGCCGAGGAACCTCCGCCCACAAATTCATATCCGACACGCTATGGTTCCAAGGACCCTCCTGGCTCCGAGAGGACCCTTTAACCTGGCCTGTGCACAAGCTCTCTGAGGTACCCCAACACAAAGATCCCGAATTGCGGGAGGTCCGATGTGAAATCTATCACCTGAAGGTGGGTACCGATTTCGCATCCTTGATGCTTAGCTTCTCTTCGCTAACTCGTCTGAAAAGAGTCACCGCTTATGTTTTCCGCTTTATTGCCAAATGTAGGCGTCAGCCAAACCCTTCCAACTTCCTCACTCCAGACGAACTCTCTACAAGTAACCAGTTCTGGATAAACTTGGTGCAACGAACCCATTTCCCCATGGAGAGCGACATGTTACTCCATTGCAAGCCCGTTGCCTCAAATAGTATTATCTTCTCCTTGCAACCATTTCTGGACTCCGACGGCATTCTTAGAGTCGGGGGTAGACTCACAAGATCCACCTTACCTTATAATCAGCGTCATCCGATTATCCTCCCTTCTGCCAATAATTTTGTAGAGTTACTCATCAAACACACACACATTATCACTCTACATGGCGGTCCTTCCCTCATGCTCGCAACCTTACGACAACAATATTGGGTAATAAGAGCACGACACCTGATTAAACGATGTGTACACCAATGTGTACAATGTTTTCGACAGGCCGGTCGCACACAGAAACAACTAATGGCCAGTCTCCCATCTGAACGGGTTACCATCAGCAAACCATTCACCTATGTTGGTGTTGATTACACGGGCCACATGAGTATTCGTACGTGGAAAGGGCGCAATGCACGCACCTACAAGGGATATATATGTGTCTTCGTCAGAGATCGTAAATAACTGTTATATTAGTATTTTTGACTTAAAAAATCAAATAGTAAATGTTGTCTGATCTGCATAAAATTTATACTGGATACTCAGAGTAGCGAGTTCTACGCGGTGGTGGGGTTACTTTTAAATTGTAGACTTTTATTATAAAAGTCAAGTTTAATAGTTAAAATTAATTTAAATTTTTTAAATAAACAATAACAGTTAGATTTAACTAAAAAAGTTTTAGGTCATTAAAAACTCTTCTTTTTGTTTTTTATTTTTAAAGTCTTCCAAAACTCTTATGGGAAGACTTTTATTTTTAAAATCAAAAATAACTGTTAAAAAAGACTGTCTTGCATAAAAGTCTTTCTAAGATTTTTATTTTTCCAGTTTTTTCTATAAAAGTCTTTGAAGACTTTTATTTTTAAAATATAAAAATAAAAGTCTTTTGCTGAAAACAGATAAATAGTCCATTCAAACCGTTAAGAAAATCGAACCCTAAAGGTTTTTGGGGTCGCTGATCACGAAAATCGGGGTCCTGCGGTCCTAAAACATGGGCGTCACCCTTAAAAATGCAAAAAACACCCCTTTTTAGGGGTTTTTCGCGATTATTTCGATAATAATGAAAACTAATGCAATGAAATACACTTTTTTTAATATTTATTTGCGAAGGTGGTTGATTTGTACTAAATCAACGCGAACTTTATGATAAGGGGTGATCCTAAAGGGTTTAAACCACCCCTAAATCGGCTACAAATAGAAACTAGTTGGGATGTGGGTTCGACCCTTTCGGTCCACACGATCAACTCAAGGGGGTGAAATAGGGTCAACTCAAAACCGCTGGAGCTATAAGGCTGAAATTTTGACAGTGCATCCCTTTAATGACGTGGACATCCACTAAAAAGCGATTTTTCGAAATTCATCCCCTAAAGAGGTGAAATGGGGTTTTTCCAAACCGCTGGAGCTATAGGGCTGAAATTTTGACAGTGCATCCCTTTAATGACGTGGACATCCACTAAGAAGCGATTTTTCGAAATTCATCCCCTAAAGGGGTGAAATGGGGTTTTTCCAAACCGCTGGAGCTAAAGGGCTGAAATTTTGACAGTGCATCCCTTTAATGACGTGGACATCCACTAAAAAGCGATTTTTCGAAATTCATCCCCTAAAGGGGTGAAATGGGGTTTTTCCAAACCGCTGGAGCTATAGGGCTGAAATTTTGACAGTGAATCACTTTAATGACGTGGACATCCACTATAAAGCGAATTTTCGAAATTCATCCCCTAAAGGGGTGAAATGGGGTTTTTCCAAACCGCTGGAGCTATAGGGCTGAAATTTTGACAGTGCATCCCTCTAATGACGTGGACATCCACTAAGAAGCGATTTTTTGAAATTAATCCCCAACCCAAACCGCTGGAGCTGAAGGGCTTTAATTTTGACAGTGCATCTCTATAATGACGTGGACATTCACTAAGAATCGATTTTTCGAAATTCATCCCCTAACGGAGTGAAATGGGGTTACCAAACTACTAATTTAAGTAGAAATTAAACAGGGAGCCAAAAAATTCAAAAATATAAAATCAACCGCACCAATTTATCCACCTAATAAATCATTTTTTACATAGTTTTAGTTAGAATTTCTATAGCCTGATCAACGTGCTAGGCTTTAAGCACAATATCACAATTGTTTTTATAGTGTAATTTTCTAACTACGATAGCTAATTTATTTGTTTTCAGCAAAAGACTGACCTGCCTAAATGTCATTGTAAAAAAACGGAACACCCTATTATTCAGAAGTAACTCAAATACATTAGGGTACATATTTCCAATTATTGTGTGATTGTCGTTTTTATCCTGCATTTTGACTTTATTTAAAAATTCCACGAAAAGAAATATTTCTCCATGTATTTTTTATTTTGCTTCGGTTTAGGGGTGGTTTAACCCCTTTAAAAAAGGGTTTAAAGTGAAATTTTCCAAATGTTTCAATGAATAAAAATGGAATATAAAATTTTAATGCAAAACAATAAATGTCAATTTTTTTCAATTACAATTTTAATGCAGGGGTAGTTTCACCCCCCCTTAAGGGTTTAAAATAATAAATTTATGGCTGATAATACCTTTTGAACCAAATTTCAAGCAAAAAGCAAAAAACAAAAAAATTTTCTAATTTTTTTTATATAAAGTTGATTTTTATAATTGTGGGGGTAGTTTTAACCCCTTAAGGGTTGAAAATAATTTAGTTTTGCCTGCCAGTACGCCCACAATTGTATTTGAAGCATATACTTGAAGAAAAAATTTTTTACAATTTTTTCTATTTGTAGCCGATTTAGGGGTGGTTTCAACCCTTTAGGATCACCCCTAATCATAAAGTTCGCGTTGATTTAGTACAAATCAACCACCTTCGCAAATAAATATTAAAAAAAGTGTATTTCATTGCATTAGTTTTCATTATTATCGAAATAATCGCGAAAAACCCCTAAAAAGGGGTGTTTTTTGCATTTTTAAGGGTGACGCTCAAGTTTTAGGACCGCAGGACCCCGATTTTTGTAATCAGCGACCCCAAAAACCATTAGGGTTCGATTTTCTTAACGGTTTGAATGGACTATTTATCTGTTTTCAGCAAAAGACTTTTATTTTTATATTTTAAAAATAAAAGTCTTCAAAGACTTTTATAGAAAAAACTGGAAAAATAAAAATCTTAGAAAGACTTTTATGCAAGACCGAAAAAAATAAAAGTCTTTTTTAACAGTTATTTTTGATTTTAAAAATAAAAGTCAATTTTAATTATTATTTCGAACAAAAAAAGAAAAAAATCTTTAATAACAATTTTAAAAGATTTAAAACAATACTAGTCAAAGATAATAGTTAAAAATAACTTTAAATATTTTTGGTAAAATTTAACTGTTACTGTTGTTTTATATCATATAAGTTTCAAAATAATGATTATTTTCTGATTTTTTCGATATAAGTTATAACAGTTACGATCCCTGGTCTTCGTGTGTTTCTGTGTCAAGGCCATACATTTAGAGGTAGTAAGTGACTGTACCACAGCCGCCTTTTTAGCAGCGTTCCGGCGATTTGTTGCCCGGCGAGGATTACCCCGAAGAGTCTTTTCTGATTGTGGGACCAATTTTGTGGGAGCCAAAAGGGAATTAGACCAAGATCTAAGAGTCGCTTCACTCACCGCTTGTCGAGCCACAGCGGAAATCTACAGTAATCAAGGTGTTGAATGGAAATTTATACCTCCTGCATCACCCCATTTCGGAGGGCTCTGGGAAGCCGGCGTAAAGTCGCTAAAATATCACGTAAAGCGAATACTGGGGAATGTGGTGTTAACTTATGAAGAACTATCAACGGTCATCACCCAGATCGAGGCCTGCCTCAATTCGCGACCTCTGTGCCCGATACTAGATTCCTCGGATGACTTATCTTGTTTAACCCCGGCCCATTTCTTAATTGGTAGATCGCTCCTACTTCCTCCAGAAAAAGATTATTCCAACACCCGTATGAATGCATTACAACGGTGGAAATTACTTCAGAAACTTCATCAGGATATTTGGCAAAAGTGGAGTTCAAAATATTTGTCGAGACTCCAGCAAAGACCAAAATGGAACACACCTTCTAAGAACATCGAAATCGGTGATATAGTACTCGTTAAAGATGAGAGATTACCACCTCTCAGATGGATGCTTGGGCGAGTGACACGAACCCATCCTGGTAAGGACGGGTTAGTACGGGTGTAACACTGCGCACGCAGACAGGAGAACAGCAGCGTCCTATAACCAAACTATGCATCTTACCATGCTTAGAGCCGACGAAGGAGCTCCCAGCTCCCCCGACGCACACTTTGAATTGAACAGATCCCAACACACAATATGAATTAAATAGATCTCGTGTGTTCGCGGAATGTGAAACTATGAATTAATGTTATTGTTTTTCTTATTTTTGTTATTTTGAATGTGGGTGTAACTTTACATAATTATTAACCACATCCCTCCTCCACTTTAGTCCTGTCAATCATGTCCCTGCAGCAAGGCTGCATCCTTCCAGCCATTCGCAAGAAAGCAACGAAGAGAATGATGACGACAAGCGCACTACATAAGCAAGGTGAAGTTGTAAGAAATGGTTGAAATCAAGGGATTTCAAGGCGGCCCAGGAAATGTTTGAGATCATCAAAATTCTCCGTTTGCCGTTGGCATGTGTGCAGTTATCAAAATTCTCAAATTTGATAAAAGGAGCGCTGTGATAAACGCCCACCCCCACCATCACAAGATCATCGTGATAGCAGCGGATATTCCAGCTTCGAGAGGATAAAAATTTAACCAGAACGTTGTTGGATCCAAGAAGCGGCGGAGAACACACCCAATTCAACCTAACTTTATCATATTAGTTTTTTTTTATTAAACATTACACATTAAAATTAACTGAGTATTAAATAGTATCAAATTGAAGTCTATCTACGTAAATAAATTATACAAATAAAATCAAGAGAGACGAAGCACTTTTTTTTACGACCCATTGTGGCATCACAAGTTTAAAGGGAATATACCATTGTTGTGATCAGCAAACACCTGGCTCAACCACCTATTTGAAGGAAGATTATAAGCATTCAATCATCACACACCTGGCTCACCGATCTGTAGATGTAAAATATTTGGTTCCCCAAACAATTGCAAGTAACTCTTTCTCTATTGTAGAGTAATTTTTTTCATGTTCATTTAGGGTCCTAGATGCATAACAAATCGGGTGGCCATCTTGTGACAAGGCAGCTCCGAGAGCGAAATTACTTGCATCGGTGATTAGTTTGAATTTCCTGTTAAAATCAGGATATCTTAATTAGGGTGATTTGTAATTATCTCTTTTAACTTATCGAAGGCACTAATATAATTTGGATCATTCGTATTTATTTTCATTCCTTTCTTTAAATATCGGGTTATAGGGTGAGCCACCTTAGCGTAGTCTTTTATAAATTTCCTATAGTACCCTGTTGTCACCAAAAATAACTTTATTTGTTTAATGGTAGCATGTAGGTTGAATTTGGCTTAATGCCTTCAGGGGTTAAGATATGCCCTAGAAATTCAGTTTCCCTTTTTAAAAAGTTGCACTTGTCTATTTGGATTTTTAGACCGGCTTCCTGTAGTCTGTTGAAGAATTTCTTGATGTTAATTAAATGTTCGTCTAAAGACGTACTGCATATTAGGATGTCATCTAAATAGACGACACAAATCCTATTCATCAAATCCCTAAGGACAGAATTCATTAAACTTTGGAAAGTAGCAGTCTTTAAACCAAATCCTTATATACTCATAGTGTCGGTTGAGAAAGTAGTTTTCTTCCTGTCTTCAGATTTTACTGATGGAAACCCTTTCCCAAGTCAAGTGTTGAAAAATACGGGGCCTTACCTAATTTGTCCAGAATGCCTTCTATATTCGGAATTGGAAATTTGTGAGTTATTGTGACTTTGTTCAGTTTCCTGTAGTCAATTACAATTCACCACTTTTTCTGATCTGAATTATCCAATTTCTTAGGCTTCTTGTAACTCTTTCTCGGTCGAAATTCAACTTTCAGCTCAGCTTTTACCTGTTCGCATGATAGATTTTCACCAAGTCGTTGAATACATCGTCTTGCATCGCCTTGAAGTATCTCCTTTACAATTATATGAAGTCCATGTTGCAAGAGGGGGATGTTTCTTACCACATAATGCTCTCCATTCTCCACTGTATGAATAAATTCCTGAAGACTGCAATCGCCTTTTCGGGTAAATGCCTTTATATGCTGGAACTTATTTAAAATTTGGTCCGCCGTAAGTTGAAATTGATGCAGAAGATTATTGTTGTTCCGTTCAGGTTGACCCTGTAACTGTTGCCGCATCGCTTCTATCTCCCTTTGAGTTTGCTCGACAATTCTTTGCAAATGCTGGATATCTTGTTCTTCCATGTTACCTTCGAGTTGTCTATTATTGTCGAAAGCCGCTCTTCTGCTGCTCCTCATAAAATCTTGCAATGATTGCTCTCTGTTTTCACTCTGTGGTTTTTTTTTCTTTTATTAGTTTAACTCACACTGTTAAAAATATCTTTATAAATCACTTCTGTCCACAGTAACTTTTTGCTCACAGTAGTATGCTCACAACTAATAAGTTCCGATCACTGGATCCCAAAATCTTCGAATTTAGGATCCTACCGACTGCGCCAGTTTAAGTTTGATTGTAATTAGGAAAAATAAAAGAATTGACTTTCATTAAACTTGATAATTACAGTAGACTCCCGATTATCCGAAACCCGATTAACCGATTCTCTCGCTTAACCGAAACATTTTGAGTTGCTAGGGAGGGGGAAAAAATTTACTTCGTCCTAGCTTCGCGAAAGAGGCGTGAGAAGAGGGTGTGGAAGCGCGAGAGAGGGTTGACAGTCCCACGGATGTGACGATCTGTTTCTCGGAACCACTTAGTAAACAAACCTAGCTTCCTGTTGGAAACAGTTAAAGGCAGTGCCTTCAGTTTGCCTTCAACTTACGCAGAGTGAAGTGCTGTAAAATAAGCTTTTTTTCAAGTAAACGTGTTTTTTATTCTAATTGATCCATTTTCACGCAGAAATTTCGGACTCCCGTTTAACCGAAATTTTCGCTTATCCGAAACCCCTCGGTCCCGAAGGTTTCGGTTAATCGGGAGTCTACTATTATTAAAAAATCTTTTTAACACCTTAATTACACTCAAAACTTTACTACAAGATTAATTAAAATACATGGACGATCTCTTCAGAGTCGTTCTTGTTTCCCGGTGGTCTTGAGACTGATTTCCTAATTATATTCTTATTGATTCGATACATTTTGAATATCCGACCTTTGAGCTTTCAGAATATTAACCTTATGTGAACGGAAATGCTGATTTCTGATTTTAAAATTTCGATTTAGAATTTAATTGTTTATCAACGCAATTTTTCTTACTCGTGTTGGGAAATATTTAAAAGGTATCGAATTTAAATGCTTATTTTTAATTTATTCATGGTTTGTATGGTATTAGCAAAAATCAAGTTGTCTTCGAGTGGTTTTTTATCATTTCCGTCGTGATTTATGCTTAATTCCATAATTCGCGTCCCTTTCGGGTTGACAAATACCAAAGAGGCATGGAGCGCCTACATAACCGTGACAAACAATTTCGAGCGAAAAATAAAATTTTAACGGAGCCTTTTGCAATAAAAGGTAGATTTTTATAAATTTGGTTAGTTTTATTTATTTAAGACTAGCTTTCACTCGCAATCTCGTCCTCGTCGATTTTGCAGTGCCGGGAAAGATTTTCCCATTTTGCCAAAGGCAATTAATTTTGCAAAATTTGGCGCTCAGCTCAAAAATTCACACTTTGGGGTTCCTATAATAATACCTTTCGGCTTGAGACGAACATCGGAAACATTAAAAATGTGTGCTATGTTTTTATCGTGGCGACACTACTTACAGTGATTTGACCCCTAATATATAGAGTGTTTCAGACCTAAATGCTTAACTGAGAAGTGGTGATTCCTGGGAATATCTATCCAGTGCCCAAAATATACACTACTTACACCGTATTGATACAGTAGATGATACGTTCGTAGACTTCTTTTTGTTCGTTCGTTTAACCTAGGTTTATTGTGTTTTTCGATATAATCTCATCGACCCGCGTATTGAAAGAATAATATCTTGCAATGGCAGCAGTGCTCGATTATTTCTGTTTACTACTTAATCAATACGCAATCCTTTAGTATTGAGCTACACACACCCCATAACGGCTTCTCCGTCTCGGTCAATAAAATAACGGTTTGACCGAGTGAAAAAGGAGACTAAAATATGTCTAAGAAAATTTAGGAAGTCAAAACCCCATCAAACTAAGATTAGCCGGTTAAGAGATTAGCCGAGATTAATGAAGGCAGGTCTGCAATTCGGAAACCTAATCGGGAAAAGTATATTCCTGCTAGAGTGAATTTTTTTTCTCATTCCAATTCAAGTCCTCTATTTAAATAAGTAAATATTGATCGCATACGCTATCCACGAAAATCTGACCTAAAAGAAAAGAGTTGTCTATAGTACGAACACGAGTTACTTAGGTAAACTTAGATGATATTTAGGTAGAACTCTTTGAGGCCTACAATTAGAATGAAAAAAAGTGTTCACTCTATCAGGCTCTCCTTCGATTAATTGAAAAAATAAACTCAGTATCAGGTTATGCTAAAATCAAAACAGACGAAATAGAACTTGGGGATAAATTCGACATTGTACTGCATGTTATAAACCCAAGGGAAGTTCTGACGATAGTTAACAAACTAGAACAAACTACCAGCTCTCTAGATCTTGGGACAAATAAAGATATCTTAACACACCAAATCAGTAGCTTCAAAACCCAAGTCACCACACTCTTAACACATAGATATAAACGAGGCCTTGCAAACGTCGGTGGTACTATATTGAAATGGGTATTCGGGACATGGACGACGATGATGGACAGGACATTGAGAAACACTTGGCAGCTATTGACGCAAACAGCCACGAAATCATTCAAACTTCGAACCAACAAATTAAGATTAACGAAAATTTCAGCAAAACAATCGAAATCATAAAAAGAGCAATAGAAGTAAGAATAGGAAATAATTTAATTATGCTTGATAGGAACCTTCGAATTATAACCAATCAATCATACTCGCTGTGAAAAAACCAAAAGAGTTCGAAAAGCACAGTAAGAACCTTTTGATTCTAATAACCAATTCAAAAAATAAACAAATCAATCAAGAAATAGAATACATAGTTGAAATAAATAATAAAATATATGTATACAGTATACATACTTATGAAAAGGAGAAAACATTAAAAGAACTAAGACTAAGTAAAAACTTCATATTTAATAACAATTGTAAGTTTATATAATAATAAAGAAGGAAGAAGAATACATAGAAGTTGATGAAAACATTTTAATTCTGAATAATATTAAGGATAAAAAATTTAACAGTTCTTGTGACGAGAGGCAATTAACATTAAGAAGGAATTATTTTATAAATTTTCATAATACTAGTGTACAAATAGGCAACATATACAGCAACAGTGTTAATAAAATTATAAATAAATTTACTATACCAATAAATGATTCCATTGATACCAATGGTAAAACAGATTTGACATTTGAAGATATCGAACTAAAACAAGAGGAAAACATAAGAGAAATTAAAGAATTAAGGAATCAGAAATATAGGATTAGGATCATTTGTAATAGTTTTAGTCATGATACTTACAGCTTTCATACTTTTATATGTAAGGAAGAGAAATGTAAAGGTAAAGGTATCCAACAAGATTCAGGAGAACCTTGAATCTAGTGAGGGAGGAGTTATGGTATCAAGCATAAATCACGACGGAAATGATAAAAAATCATTCGAAGACAACGTGATTTTTGCCAATACCATACAAACCATGAATAAATTAAAAATAAGCATTTAAATTCGATACCTTTTAAATATTTCCCAACACGAGTAAGAAAAATTGCATTGATAAACAATTAAATTCTAAATCGAAATTTTAAAATCAGAAATCAGCATTTCCGTTCACATAAGGTTAATATTCTGAAAGCTCAAAAGTCGGATATTCAAAAGGTGTCGAATCAATAAGAATATAATTAGGAAATCAGTTTCAAGACCACCGGGAAACAAGAATGACTCTGAAGAGATCGTCCATGTATTTTAATTAATCTTGTAGTAAAGTTTTGAGTGTAATTAAGGTGTTAAATAGATTTTTTAATAATAATTATCAAGTGTAATGAAAGTCAATTCTTTTATTTTTCCTAATTATAATCAAACTAAAACTGGCGCTGTTGAAACGGGTACAGGGGTGGTAGCACGTAAGTTGTTTCAATCGAACTCTTCATATAAATAGTCAAGATTTTTGTAAGAAGAGGCCAATTGAAACAACTTACGTGCTATCATTCCAGGTTAAAAGAAATACACTTGCCGGTTGTTAGTTAATTTGCTGCTAATTTTTTTAGTGATCTTTGCTCACTGAATTTTAAGCACAACATTTTGCACATCGGTTTGATTTTTTCCGTTTCATTGTACACAATAGCAGATTTGGTGATAGTTGCAAATAAACTTGTTGAAGAATTTAAAGATTTTCTGAAGTCAACTATTAAAAATATAACGTTTTATTGGTGTCCGTTAAAGTGCACAATGTACGAGTAGAGTATACAATAGCATTTCTGTGTCCTTCCATTTTGGACATACATACTAATTGCAATTAAAGCTCTGCTGCGTGGAGTATGCTCCTTTTGTTATCTCACAGTATTGTTTCCGCTTGTTAGTTCTTTCTAGTCACAGCTTAAAGCAGCGTGAGAGGGTATTCTATTTTTATCACATACATCTTTTAAAAAGGGTCAAATTGTTTAGCTTTTAACTCAGCCAAGCTGCAAAAATGGTCATATTTTATCAAAAATACTTACATTTTTGGAGCGTACCCGTAACCGTAGCAATCACCCTCTTGTAAAATAGATTAATATCAAAGTATCTCCCCATTATCCCAAAAGACAACTTGATAAGAATGAAACTCCCTAAGCAGAGCACTAATGACCTTGCCAATGACTTCATCCTGAATTGTATCATTGTTGAGCCCCACTAAATTTTCCTCATAAAAAATAATTGAAGTGGGGTAGCCACCACGGTGTGTAAATCTTCTGTTGGAATTTTCTTTATAAGAGGGGACTCAAGGAGGTATCAATATACTTAAACAGAGTAACAAACGCTTCAAAAAATTAACAAGAATTGCCAAGCAAAAAATCTGCTAAGGCCGGCGAAGGGGAAGCTTCAGGAGGTCATCCGAAGGAGCACGATGGGAAACGTTACAGCATGGAGTGCCCTTGGACAGATTTGATCTCTCTTCAAAAATATGGTTTTGCTTTGTGTTATTTCCGTCCTTCTTTTTGATACTTTTTGTCCTATTGGCCACAAAGTTGTTTTCTTATCCAGAGAGTATCTAAGGGATTTACAGGGTGCTGTGATAAATTGATTTGATTTCATTTGCCCTTTGTCAACTTCCCTCGCAGGACTTATATTAGTATTGTGGGTCATTTCTATAGCACTGAGCTCATTGGCTTGATAAAGGCAAAGGCCTTTCACATGAAAACTCTTCTGAAATGTCGAAACTTTAAGGGGGTTTATCATTTTAAGACATTTCAAGTGAGCTTACTTTTATGGAATGTAATGTATTGTTGGCAGAGTGATAATCCTTAGGGTATTCTTAAGCTGCCGCAGAGCTTAATGGAAGGTGCGCACATAAAAAAGTAAATAGAATGAAGCAGAATAGAAACCACGCTGGAAAATTAGACCGGATAGGAAAACACAGAATAAGAGCTTCAGGTACAGACCTCTTAAGGGATAATCTTGTTTTGTTCATGCTATGAAAGAAGTTCTTTAACTTTCGTCGCAAGCCGGGTAATTTGTGAAATATTTAATTATTAAGGATTTGTTTAGTATTAGGAAACGATTCTTTTGAATTGTCAAAATTATAATTTGTGAACATTTATCATTGCATTATTTACGAAAAAATAATAATTTTGACTGGACGTGCACCGAATGATCCACCGAAAGCTGTTATACTTTGACGTGCGTTTAATATAGAGAGTATTAGACAGCGCCAAAACTCTTAAAGTATCCAGCATATTTCAGCTTTACTGTAAAGAGAATAGAAGTGTTTGCTCTATAGCATAGATCAGTGATTTTTAACCTGTGGGCCGCAGCTTTCATTAATTGTGAAATTTGAATGTTATATAAATAGACAAGGCATTAATAAAGTTATGATTTGTATTTATTATATAAAAAAATAAAATAATAATAGAAAAATCAATTTATTCATAGGTAATTTAATAAATATAAATTATTATTAAAAAAATGGGGGTCACAAAAAATTTTGATATATTTGGTGGGCCGCGAGTATAAAAAAACTAAGAACCACTGGCATAGATCACTAGCCCGTTTCATTTTTTCCCAAAAAAATTACCTTCTCATTATCTTATTTTTACTTATTTTTATGTTGTCAATAATTACCCGATGTGGTCTCACAAAGGGTAAAATGGTAGCTTATCTTCACCGGTACTTCGAAACATAGCCGGCGGATAATATGGGTATGGTGTGGGTATGATGTGGTAGTACTACCCATCCGGAATATTCCGGGTGGGTAAAATATCCACCCGGAATTTGGGAGTAACTGAACGGGTGATATGAATAATGCTTTTGGTTTCCGCCTAGATTAGCTGAAAATTACACAATAAAAGGAGACTTGTTCTGCGTTATTCTGGATACCTAGTCATCAGTCCCAGCGCTGAGCCATTGTGCTCAAAACGAGAGAGTTATTTTCCATATTCTCTATTTTCACTCAAGAACAGCATGTGATCGTGACTTACTTCTCCAGAGTCCCTCGTAACCCATCTACGTTTGTGATAAGTCTGAGGCTCGCCGACTGCTAATGGACTTGTTTCATTTACCTTTACTACACAGACTAGCGTCAACTGCTGCACTGAATTCGTCTTCCCTCTAACATATACAGAATCTTAGTGACATGCATTCTCTCGCCAATATCTCTATGAGTAATTTCCCACGCACGCCCATGGTCCTCTATGCGCAGCACGCGCGAAGGATGCTTAAGCTGGATACAGATACGTGCTGATATAATTGAAGTGCGTGCATTCACATGAAAACTGACATATAGTTACGTAAACGAAACGGACGCAAGGCAAAAGTTGGTCTACTTCCAACGCAACTTTTCCGCATTGTCGTATTCGCTATTGTCTTAAATACCCAAACAAAAGCACACAACAGAAACAAACACACAGCACACACAACAGATACATGCGTCGCTTAGATTTTTTGTTATTTGTAAATTATAAATCCAAGCACGCAAGTGATTGTCAGCGAATATTCGTCGCATACACCGCACTCACGTATCTTTTACAATCGGTATGCGGTCCTCCATTTTCTTCTGTTAGCTTTCTTGCTCAATGCTGCTGGCCACACTGTCACTGCGTAAAGCTTAGACTGAGCCACTGACATATAGAATGGACTGCTTATGAGAAATTTTTCATGGCACCAATTTGTCCCATAGGCTAAAAACCTTTTTTCACTCCATGTAAACACCGGAATCACTTTTGAAATTTACATTTTTTTAAATACGTACTTAAAACATTAAAACAACACAAATATTTTGTTTAAAAAAATTAATAAACACTATTTTCACTTTTTCACCTTTTAAAATGCCTTTTTTTCATTAATTTGCGAATTTTATGTGTATCTGATTTAAGTTCTTAACGCCTGTCTTAGCAACTGACATTCTGTATGTCAAAATCCGGGGGCTTATGGGGAAAAGAGCAAAAGATATAAACATCACTATACCCGTCTATTTTTTTCTAATTGATTTAACGCAAAAGATATAAACATCACTATACCCGTCTATTTTTTTCTAAGTGATTTTATTTCTGAGTGCTTCTGTCAGTTTGGGGGCTTATGGATGAGCGAGCGACTATACCTTTTTGGTGCCATCGGTTTGTATGGGAATAATTGCTGATGAGCAGTCCATTATTATATGTCAGTGGACTGAGCCAACAAGAGGCGACGGAACGGTTGGAACCACTG
Organism: Thereva unica; assembly: GCA_949987705.1. NCBI lineage: Eukaryota > Metazoa > Arthropoda > Insecta > Diptera > Therevidae > Thereva > Thereva unica. The sequence continues at coordinate 86,723,825 of OX465283.1, read as the reverse complement.
ACATATAGAATGGACTGCTTATGAGAAATTTTTCATGGCACCAATTTGTTCCATAGGCTAAAAACCTTTTTTCACTCCATGTAAACACCGGAATCACTTTTGAAATTTACATTTTTTTAAATACGTACTTAAAACATTAAAACAACACAAATATTTTGTTTAAAAAAATTAATAAACACTATTTTCACTTTTTCACCTTTTAAAATGCCTTTTTTTCATTAATTTGCAAATTTTATGTGTATCTGATTTAAGTTCTTAACGTCTGCCTTAGCAACTGACATTCTGTATGTCAAAATCCGGGGGCTTATGGGGAAAAGAGCAAAAGATATAAACATCACTATACCCGTCTATTTTATTCTAATTGATTTAACGCAAAAGATATAAACATCACTATACCCGTCTATATTTTTCTAATTGATTTTATTTCTGAGTGCTTCTGTCAGTTTGGGGGCTTATGGATGAGCCTTTTTGGTGCCATCGGTTTGTATGGGAATAATTGCTGATGAGCAGTCCATTATTATATGTCAGTGGTTGGAACCCGCACTTTGGTCAGCATTCTTGGAAAAGCTGCACAAATAGCAGAAGCTTTATCCGCCATGCCCTCCAAGTGTAAAATTAAGCCTCTGATTGTTCATCACTCCCAGGTGCCTTAACGCGAGCTGTGAGTCAATGATCTGTTCCAGATCTTGATTCTTACCGATACTTTTTCCCCCAGATTGCTGACCAGCACGGATACAGTTTTGTGTTCAGCAAGTGGCAGACTAGCGCTTTCATAGCTTCGTTCACACATACATAGTTCGATCTCATCGGGGCGTACATTTACACATAGTAATCCACAGAAGAGGTCCCAGAACAGCACATGCTGTTCTGTACATCACCGACCCTCGATTCACAATGAAGTGACCAACCTTCTTTCCATTTTTAGTTGTTACAATTTCGGAGGAGATGATATGTTTATCAGACGACAAACCACCCGGGCCCAACATGATCCGTCGACCCTGCTTCGAAATATCAAATAACTGACAAAAAGGATCTGGAAGGTGGAAAGAACATATAAAAAAGAAAAGAGAGGAACTCAACATCAAATTTAGAAAACTATACTGGCTTATTGGTAGAAGATCAGTTCTATCTATACACAATAAACTGCTTATATGCAAACAGATATTAAGACCCGTGTGGACATACGGAATCCAACTGTGGGGGTGTGCCACTGAAAATAATATAGAAACTATCCAACGGTTCCAAAATAAAGTAATAAGAGGAATAGTGAATGCGCCATGGTATATAAGAAATACTGATCTCCATCGCGACCTTAAACTGAGCACTGTAGCAGAAACGATTGTGGAATACGCAGGAGCCCATGATCGAAAGCTGAGACAGCACATAAATCAAGAGGCAGTGGAACTCGCCAATACGAACGGACTAATTCGAAGATTGAAGCGCACCAAACCACATGATTTAATTGGTGGCACCTAAATGTTTTAATTCTATATAAAACTGTAATATTCTTTTCTTTTTGTCTTTTAATGTATGTCAAACTTAAACTACTCGTTAGTGTGAACTAGTTGTAGTTTTATGAAAATGTAAACGTTTTATAACATTTCGATAAATAAAAAAAAAGGATCTATTCGATCCGCCAGGGCTATTTTATAACTACTTTTCAACTTACCTTATCAATCTTTCGGATTTGCATCAAGTTTGAAACTTTCATTTCATTCAGATTAAGAAAGTCAACAGCTTTCTTTATGCATGGAAATTTGCCAGCATTTAAGTGAAGCCAAACTTTCGTGTTTAGTTAGTGGGTTTACGGGCTGCTTTGCTTGAATGCGTGACACCCCTTTCCGTTACGCTTATAATCAAGTGATTAGTGTTGTTTAGTTGTTATGTATGAGCGATACCCCGCCTCAATATTAATGTAGTAAGCCCATCTAAAGGAAAAAAATATAACGTTGATACAACAGCCGCGGCCTAGTACAGAGCAGTACGCAAGGGCATACGGCCACGGCCGGCATGTGGTTTTTTCGCGCCCGGTGCAGTAGGCAATATTGCGCCCCATTAGCTAATCATATAAAAAAAGCTGCTTTCATCTGGATCGCAAGGACTGGAACAGCAATTCGCTTTGGTTTTTCAATGAATTCATGAAATGTTGTTTCCGATCGTAAATTTATCAAAAACCCTTTTGTGGAATTTAAAATATCAACTGCAGCATATAGACATTTGGGCTTTGTAAGTATACATTGGGTATATTTATTTTTTCTAACATACAACTGAGTAATTTTATTTCCTAATGATTCTGCTGGGTGTTGTTATACGCGTTCTCCGGCCTGAAGAAATTCTACTTACGCCTCGTAGACATCATCTAATTGACAAACTAATAGTTTTAACGCGTCTATTCTACCTCCCGTCTTGGTCTCACTAAGCAGCTTAAGAGTAAATAATTTTATGTTTTTCAAAACATCGCATCTTTTTAATCTAACTGGAAATTAAAGTGAACAAGAAATTGCCTTTGGAGAACAATGTGCACTCTCTGAAATAATTAGATTAGTTAAGTGCGAAGGGTAAGGACTAAAAAATACTCTAGGCTCTATGGATGGAATGCATTCTTGCAAACAAGAATTACTACCTTTCATTTTGGATCTGTTAAAATAAGCCTGCTTCCTTCAATTAAAGAAAGATCTAATTGATTTACTCATCTAAGACTAATTCTGTCAGCCCTGTTCCCGCTGAAAACTGTAAAACAAGTCCTTTAATTAAAAATTATTCCGTTTTTTATTTAAAACCCTAATCAAATATTTAAAGTCTCTTGGCGCGTCCACACCAAAGAAACATTTATGAAACATAAACATTTTTGAGACAAACATGTATCCGACACATTTCTTAAATATTTTTAAAATGTTCAAAAACAATTCAGAAACATTTTTGAAACATTTGAGAAACACCCGACATTGTTTCTTTGGTCTGTACGTGATTTTTCAAGTTTCTAGAAACAGAAATGTTTACCCAGTGTTTTCCATTTGAATTGGGAAACAATGAATGTTTCTATTGTGTTTTGGTCCTATTAGATTCACAAAATACTCAAAATCATTAGAAGAAATTCGCGAATTATAATTTCTAAAGCCGTTAAGAGCATCGATCTTAAGGTCACTTATGCCCGGTTTCACAGTAGTGGTTCAAGGGTTAAACTTGGTTCGAAATTGACTTGAACTAAATTTGGCTAATTAAGCCTAAGCTCAGGGTAAAAGTAAGAGAAATGTTATTCATTTTAGAAAAATCACATTGAACTTGGGTTTATTTATTGATTGTACATAATTATAAATTGGAGTTTTTTTTTTCAATTGTAAAAAGAAGAAAGCTTTCTACTAAAAAGCATGTCCTAAAGAGTGCGCTCTGAGTGCCTTATTTTTATATGAAAACTTAACAATGCACAGCAAATAAGAACCACCACTCTGTGCACCATCTAAGACAAAAATAGCAACCGCAAATCATACAATGGCTAATGATATAGGTGCTGGAAAAGATAGCATCCGGCCAGAATTGCTGGAATGCGACTTAAGCCGAATAGAAGATGTGACACATCCAATCCTGAGAATAGCTTGGAACACCTGTAAACTTTCCGGAGGATTGGATGGAAGGTATCATAGTCAAAATCCAAAAGAGGGGAACAGTGTGACAACTGAAGGGGTATCTGTTTATTATCTACTGTGGGCAAAACTTTGTCTCTTATATTACTATCTAGGATAACAGAAGCAACAGACCGAACACTTAGAAGACAGCAAGCTGCATTCAGCAAGGAATGTTCCTGCATACACCATATTATATTAACACTTTGAGTAGAGTAGTTAATCTTCTCTCACGTAACAAGCAGAAAATAGTGCCGCGTGATCAGGCGAATACATTTTACAACACTGAAACAAATCATAAGCAAATTCGTTTCCTCATTTCTTGAACAATTGTTCTTCAAATGTTTCAAAAACGTTTTTCAAACATATTCAAAACATTTTTTAAACAGTTTCAAAAACTTTGGAAAACATTTATTTTGTAAAAAAAACTCTGCTTCTGTTTTGTTTCTTTTACAATGTTTCCTTGGTGTGGACGCGCCTTTAGCAATACAAAAAAAAAAAAAAACAAAAAACAAATTCTAATAAAATACAAATATAAATATAAATAAAACATTTTAAAAATATATTACTTATAATTAGTACTTTAATAATAATCATTAATTTTTAAATTATTACTGAGTGATAAATAAAAGTTTCAAATCTATTGAGAAAAAAAAAGACGGGAAGTGCCATGGCTTCTCGATGGCACAGTAGACATGAATATGTCTTATTCCTGGGGTCTATTTGTTTCTTGTTCTTATTGGAAAGAACCCCCGGAGGGGGTCGAAAGGAATGCACACAACAATATATATCTGTCTCGCTTCAATACATACCCTTTAATTATTCCTTTTTCCACAAAGTAACAGAATACAAATACACGAAACGAAATCATTCAAAATAAAAAAATTGTGCTTTTTCAAAAATCCTAAACGCACCGCGACCGCACCACACTCAATCCGCAAACTGCGTAGTAAGAAAATTCCCTGATATCGACTCTGATTCCGCCCCGCTACGAAAACACAAAAATATCGCGAATAATATTTTCTTTAGAAATTTAAATTCAATTTATTGATTTAAATAAAAAGCAAATTCTTCCAAGAAAAAAAAGCACTTTATTAATATGTAATAATATTTCTTTAGAAAAATTAATTAAAATTAAGACAAAACACTTCGTCTAAAAATCACGGCGAGACTGACTTAAAATTATATCTTAGCGGTTAACATTTTTTAAAAGCTTTTGCCTTTACTTTTTTCTTTATTATGATTCTCACCGAGTCAGCTAAAACAGAATAATTTTATGAGGATCATTTTGTGTCTGCATATTTGCTGACTCGGTGGGAATCGTTGACATCTTTACTTCACTTGGAGTCATATTTCCATTTTCTTTGAATTTTGACTCCAAATGACGAAAAGATATAACTCTTCCTTCGTTAAAATAAGGATTCTCCTGAATCCTGTTAACAACTTTCACCTTTAACCGTTTTTGTTTACAATATATGTATACTACAATAATTATTACTATGACAATTATTGTTGTTGATAAACTAATTCCTGTGGTAAGCAAAATTTTATGATATTTTATTTCTTGAATTTCTTGAACATTTTGCTTTATTTCTAAAACCATTTCTTTAAACGATAAAGTTTCGTTTTCAGGTTTATACTCTAAATTTGGAATAATGTATTTATTTCTAATTTCTCTAATGTTATTATAGTAGGTTGTATTATCTATATTAATGATACAATTATAGAATTTAATAAAATAATTTCCCTGTAACTCAAATTTTCTTTCGTCACAATTTGACGTTAAAGTTATCTTATTTGCTAATTGAATTAATATACTACTGTCGTCTATATTATATATTTCTGTATTACAACTTTTTATATTTTCACAATTTTTGTTTGTAATACAATGTTTCAATTTATTTAATTGATGAAGTGCCTTATGGTTGTCATATTCGTAATATATATTATTATATTCTAATGCATTTGTAATTGGAGAATTTATAGTAATACATGATTCTACGTTTGCCAAAGGTATGATTAGTTTTTTATTTATTGAAGTCATTTTATAAGGAATTTTAATTAGGAAAATCAATTTGTCGGTAGATGTTTTAGCGAAACCTACCTTCAGATGTTTTATTTTGTCTGAATTAATCTGGTAATCAATAATTTCTTCATGAGTTAAGAGGGATGGATGAATAACGTTAAGATTGGAAAGGATTATATTGTCTTGTAGTTCATTTATCATTTTGTCTACTTCCTGTATACTTAGTCTAATATCGAATGTTGCGATCTTCAATCTGTTTCTATCTGTTTCCAGTTTTATGAAATCTTGTATTATTTTTCTATCTTCTTGAATAGTATTAAATAATCTTTTTATGGTTGTATTAAAATTGTCGTTTATCTGGATCTGTTTGTTAACATTTGTTATTAAGTTATGGTTATTAGTATCTACAATTTGCAGATGCTGATTTATTATTTGCCTGTCCTCGTCATCCATTGTTCCTGCAATCCATTTGTTAATTGATCCTAAAAAGTTGAATATGCCCCTTTTGTTAATGGTATGGTGTCCATTTTCTAATGTTGTAAGCTTGTCTACTAGTTTTTCAATGTCCTTTATTAGTTGGTGATTAAATATTTTTGGGAGTAGAAAAGCACTTGCAGCCAATTCTTTTACTATTTTGTCGATTTGACGCAAATCAATTATATGTAAAGAATAATTGTAAGTTTCTGGGATTAAAATTTGTTTTTCTTGTAATATAGTGTAGCCAGTATTAGATTCAATTTTCTCTACTTGTAGTTGAGCAATTGCCGGTTGCATCATCACCAACATTAGAAAGATGATCCTCATTATCTGAAAATTTGAGAGGGCGTTTAATATTGCATGGATGAACATTAGCTAAATTATATCTTCTGTACTTGGGTTCATTTTTATGTCTTAGGGATTTATAATTTTTAATATAACCCATCTTTCTTATTTCTACGTAGTTTTCTCTATCTCTATTATATCTTTCTAGCCTTTTCTCTTGGGATCTAATAAGATTATTATATATATATCTGGCCGGAACTGTTCCTTCTTCAGCATTTAGTGGAGTAGTTTTAATTGTACTATGGTATTGATTGTTGTAACATTTTATTGCTTCCAACATTTGTGTTCTAATAGGGTTTGATTGTTCTATATTTAGGATACGTAATTTTTCTGTAAGGGTGTTATTAAGTCTCTCTATATCCGAATTGCCTGTATGACTATTAGGTTTAACTAAATGCAACTCTACATTCTCTTGTCTTAAAAATTCCTTAACATTAACGTATTTAAATTCATTATCAGCTACTACTTTCCTTGGTTTTTTATGATTAAAATACATCCTTAGTTTTTCTATAATCTCTGTATGGTTTCTATGTTCTACTGGGTATGCTGTCGCAAATTTGGTAAATTTATCGATAAAGACCATAAACGTTTGTTTTTTGTTAGTGTATGTATCTACATGTATGATTTGATTTTTGTCTGTGGGGATATCTGTTTTATGAAACTTGGGTTTGATTGGGTTTCTATCATATTTAGCCCTGTTACATATATCGCAATTATTGGTAACTTTGTTGATAGTTACTTTAAGTTGCTTATGGTATATTTTAGTCTTTAAATCTTCGTAAAGGGCAATAATACCGGGATGTTTTTGTTGTTTGTGCTGTATTGAGACTATTTTGACTAATTCTTCCTCAGACTTAATGTCCTGAGCGAAAAATGTGCACTTTACAAATTTAGTCTTTGGGAATTCTCTAATCAATATTTGCTGAATTAGGTTGAATTCGTGATCTGTAATTTCAGTGTAAACGGCTGTTCTACTACAAGTTATGTACGGTTTTAGTTTGCTAACTAGTTCTTCAGGGATTATGTTTGGATATATATATATTCTTCGATTGCCTAATATTTCTTCGAATTCGTGAGTAAAGTTGGAGGTAATTATAATTTGTGTCTTAAATCTATTTACTATAGTATCCAAAATTGATATGTGATCACTTTGTTCCTCTTGTTGTGAATGAATTGTGGGTTGAACAGAAAAATTATCATTAACCTCATTTTCGTCGTCCATGGAGGTTGGATCGGAATTATTATTTTCTGAAGGGGCTCTTCCTTCGTTAAGACTGATTGCTTCCGTTAAGCTATTTATTTCATGTTCGGTATTAATTCTACTAAGAAAATCTGCAATTTTATTTTCTTTGCCTTTTAAATATTCAATTTTAATGTTGTATTCGCCTAGGGATAGAATCCATCTTTGTAGTCTTGGGTTTAAATCTTTTCCTAAATATTTAGTATGTAGCCACTTTAGTGCCTGATGATCTGTCCTTAACTCAAATTCTTTGCCATAGAGGTAAGGCCTAAAATATTTTATTGACCATATGACTGCTAATAATTCCTTCTCTGTAGTACTGTATCTGATTTCATGGTCATTTAATGTCCTACTAGCATAGGCAACTGGATGGTTGTCTTGAAGTAATACAGCACCTATTGCAAAATGACTTGCATCTGTATTTAGTTTAAATGGTTTATTAAAGTCTGGATACTTTAGTATAGGATGTGAAGTTATTAAAGATTTAAGTTGTTCGAAAGCATTAACGTAAGAGGGATCTAATTTATTTATCTTACTATCTTTCTTCAAGTATTTTGTAAGTGGTTTGGCTATGAAAGCATAATCTTTTATGAACTTTCTATAATAACCTGTTACTCCAAGGAATGACTTAATTTGTTTTTGAGTTGTGGGGAGTTTTAACTCAACTATGTCATTTATTTTCTTTGGATTGGGTTTTATTCCATTTGTGGTAAGAACATGTCCTAAATACTCAGTTTCCTTGCAGAAAAAGTTGCATTTATCAATTTGTATTTTAAGATTGGCATGGCGAAGCTTATTGAAAATTTTATTTATATTTAATATATTTTCTTGAATGGATGTGCTGAAAATTAATATATCATCAAGATATACCACACATATTTTATTAATACAGTCTCTAAGTACAGAATTAATCAACCTTTGAAAAGTTGCTGGTGCATTTTTCAAACCAAAGGGCATCCGAATATATTCGTAATGCCCAAAAGGTGTGGAAAATGCAGTTTTCTTTTGATCTTCTTGTTTCACTAAGATCTGGTGAAAACCCTTTGCCAGATCTAGTGTAGTGAAATATTGAGCTTTTCCAAGCTTGTCCAAAATATTTTCTATATTAGGAATAGGAAACTTGTCATCTATTGTGATCTGGTTAAGTTTCCTATAATCTATTACTATGCGCCATTTTTTGATATTGGAGTTGTCCATTTTCTTTGGGACAATCCAGAGGGGTGAGTTATAGGGTGAGTTGGATTCTTTAATTATTCCTTGTTTTAACATATACCTTATTTGGGTTTCAATCTCTTTTTCATGGACCTGTGGGTAACGATATATTTTACAATATATGGGGTTTTCGTGTTTTAATCTAATTTCATGTTTGATTTCATGAGTAAAGGTCAAATTGTCGCCTTCACAGAAAAATAAATCCTTATTCTGAACTAATAGTTCTTTCAAACGTGTTTTTTCTTCATAATTGAGATGACTTGAATTTAACCTATCTGCGATTTGTTCTTTTGCATCGTTAATCGGTTCTAAGTGATTTGCTTGAGCAATCTCACTGGGATAATCAATATTGACAAAAGGGATTTGGAATCTCGAGAAAATTTGTAAACAATGGTTTTTAAGATCGATTTGTGATTCAAAAGTGATATGTATGTAATCTGGCAACACTTCTCTTATATGTATACTAGATGTAAGTAAATTGAAAATAAAGTCAGTCGATCATTTAGTCTCCAACAGAGAAGGTTGTTTTGTATCGCCCCAAGGAACACATTAATGGCGACGAGGAAAAAGAGAAAAAAAAGTGCGACGCGCAGTTTTAAATAGAAAAATAAAGTAATGTGTCCGAAATAGTGCAAATGTCTGAGAAAACAGTTAAACTAGAAAAGAAAATGAGTGAAACAAGTGTATTTATGGGAGCGATTGAATCGTTCGTGCTTGGAGATAATTTCGATTTATATTCGAGACGACTCAACCACCTGCTAGCATTAAACAAAATTACTGACAATGCAGCGAAAATCAGCGTTTTGGTTAGTTTTGGCGGTCCAGAATTATATAAAGTTCTGACATCACTCATTGCACCAAAGTCAGAGACAGATTCGGGCGTTATTTATGAACAGCTAATAAAAATGCTGAAAGATCATTTAAAGCCGAAGAAAAATGTGATTGCAGAATGCTACAAATTTTTTAAATGTTATCAACGACATGATGAGCAATTACAAGAATATATTGTAGAACTAAAACAAATAGCACAAGACTGCGAATTTGGTGAATTTCTAGAAAAGGCGTTAATTATTCAGTTTGTTTGCGGTATACGTTCAGAGAAAATTCAGAATCGATTATTGAACGATACCGAAATAAAAACATTTGAAAGGGCAACGAGTATTGCAGCCGCTATGGAAATGACATCGCAAGATTTGAATATAATTAAACAATCCGAGAATACTGTGAATGCAGCTTATAACAGCAGTGCAAAATACAACGACAATAAGTATTATACGCAGACTGGAAGAAGTAAATACAGAGGCAATAGCCGAGGTCGGCGTCAGCAGTCTAAAGGAAGAGACAACAGCAGAGCAAAACGCAAAAATGATGAAGAGCAATCGGACAAAGAAAACCAACAGTTATATGGGCCGAGATGTTATCAATGCGGAATGCGGGGGCACATCAAACGGAATTGTAGGATAAGAGGAAAAATTAATAAGGTACAGACAGAATCATATAAAGAGGTAAACATTGGATATATTAATCAGTGTGGTAAGGCGAAAGAAGCGCCACATAGAGTATGTATAAAGGTAAATGATAACAATATTATATTTGAAGTTGACACAGGTGCTTGTGAAACAGTTATTAGTCATCAAACGTTTTTAAAATATTTTAAAAATTGCAGAATAAGGAAACCGGAACGGGAATTAAAATTAATTTTGGGAATTGCTTTAAAACTAATAGGACAAATTTCTGTGCAAATTAAAGTAGGTAATAATATTATTAACAATGTATTAACAGTTGTAGATACAGAAGAATCTTTTGTACCACTTATGGGTAGGACGTGGTTAGATTGTCTTTTTCCCTCCTGGAGAAAAATGTTCGATATTTCTGCAGTTAATCCAATATTGCATGGTATAAACCGGGTAAATGGAAATCATGAAATCGAGAGCAAATATGCAAGTGTTTTTTCGGATACTAATGAAGGAGTAATTAAAGGCTATAAAGCTGAAATTGTTTTAAAACAAGAAGTGACTCCTATTTTTTGTAAACCACACACAGTTCCTTATGGGCTAAGACTCAAATTTGAAAATGAAATCAAAAGAATGTGTGATGAAGGCATTTTAGTGAAAGTAACGAGGAGCAAATGGGCAAGTCCAGTAGTCATAGTAAACAAAGGTGAAGGGTGTATTCGATTATGTGTGAACTGTAAGAGAACAGTTAATAAATATGTGGAGACAGAGCATATTCCGATACCTAAAATTGAGGACATTTTCGCAAATATGGCCGGTTGGAAGGTATTTTGTAGAGTAGATTTGAGAGGCGCATACTTACAGGTTGAAGTTAGTGAAAAATCCAGGGAGCTACTCACGATAAATACACATATGGGGTTGTTTCAATATACGAGGCTAGTTTTTGGGCTTAAAACCGCCCCGCAGATATTTAATGGAATTATTTGTGAAATACTTAAAGGGCTTGAGAAGGTGAGTGTATATTTTGACGATATTTTAATCGGAGGAAGCGATAGAGCAGAATGTGAAAGAAATTTACACCAAGTTTTGAATAGACTCGAGGAGTATAATGTGCGCGCGAATAAGAGTAAATGCGTATTTTTTGTCGAAAAATTGACATATTTGGGATATGAGATTACGGAAAACGGAATAAGTCCAAGTCGTTCGAAAATTGAAGCCGTTTTAGAAGCGCCTGAACCTAAAAATAAAACTCAGTTAGCGTCATATTTAGGAATGATAAATTTTTATCATAAATGCGTAGCAAATTTTTCAAGCGAATTAGCACCTTTGTACAAAATGATTGGCAAGAATGCGAAGTGGAATTGGGGTAAAGAGGAACAAGAGTGTTTTGAAAGGAGTAAAAAGCTAATTGTTAATATTGATACGTTAACGCATTATGACCCTACAAAGCCCATAATTATTTCGTGTGATGCTAGTCCTTATGGAGTAGGAGGAGTACTTTCACATATGATAGACGGTAAAGAAAAACCAGTAATGTTCGTGTCGAGTACATTATCAGATGCTGAGAAAAACTATTCGCAACTACATAGAGAAGCATTAGCTATCATGTTTTCAATTAAAAAGTTTCATAAATATGTTTATGGGATACCATTTATTATACAAAGCGATCATCAACCATTGAGAGCTATATTTGGTGATAAAAAGGACGTAGGGAGTGTCGCCGCTAATCGATTGCAGCGCTGGGCGATTCAGCTTTCAATGTATAATTTTAAAATTCATTATAAAAAAGGTTCAGAAATGGGGCACGCGGATGCATTATCCCGCCTACCATTGAGTAGACCCACAGAGATTGAAGCAGATAGTATCAATAATATTAGGATTGAACAGTTTCCATTAAACATTGATAATATTAAAAGTGAATTACACAAAGACGAGAAGTTAAAATTTGTTTATCATTGTATTTTAATAGGGAAATGGCCTAACTATATCACAAAACAAATCAGACCATTTTATTTGAAGCGAAATTCCTTAGCGTTAGAGGATGAGTGTTTATTTTATGGAGATAGAATGGTAATACCCGATTCCCTGATAGATCGTGTACTAGAAATACTACATGAAACACACGTCGGCATTGTAAGAATGAAAGCATTAGCGCGCTCATACGTGTGGTGGCCTAATATCGATAGCGATATTGAAAAATATGGTAAAGGTTGTAAGCAGTGTCAAACTCAACAAAATGTTCCAAAACCGAGTTTGATTTCATGGAATGAAGCATGGTATCCATTTGAACGCATTCATTTAGATTTTTGTAAAATTTCAGACAAAAATGTGTTGATTTTAGTTGACGTTTTTTCTAAATGGATAGAGGCTGTTACTATTAAGAATACAGATGCCAATAAAGTTTGTGAAGAGTTGAGAAAAATTTTTACAACTTTTGGATTGCCTAAGGTAGTGGTCAGTGACAATGGCCCTCCTTTTTCTTCTGAGAAATTTATATCATTTTGTAAGAAAAACGGAATAGTTGTTTTAAAATCTCCGACATATCACCCCCAATCTAATGGTATTGCGGAGAGAGCCGTTCAGACATTCAAAAATGCGTTAAAAAAAAGTTTAATTGATCCAAAAACAAAATCATTAAGCTGGGAGCTAAAAGTAAATAATTTTTTATTAAAATATCGAACTACTCCGTCCACAGTTACCGGAAAAACACCTGCTGAATTAATGTTTAAATATAAGCCTCGAACATTGTTAGACATTTTAACTGATAAAAAGGAGGAGGAGAAGGGAATAAATAATAACGGTAAGAATAATGTTCAATATAAAAATATAGATAACAATTTAAAGGAAAAGATTTTATATAAAGAGAAAAGACAAAATTGTAAAAGTTATAAAGAAACAAAAAGTGTAAATAAGATGAGAATGTTTCAAGAAAAAGAAGAAGTATTATATAGAAATGTTTTTGACAAATATGTTAAGTGGATACCTGCTGTTATTGTTAAGAAGTTTAATGATTTGAGATTTATAATATCTATTAATGGTTCTACTAAACATGTTCATGTTGATCAGTTGAAGAAATCAAATGAAAAATTTGTGAAATTTAAAAATGTAATTATTGTTAATCATAGACGTAAGAAGGCAAGAGCCTTAGTAAGAACAGATAGTGCTAGACAATCAAGAAGTCCTATTGTTACCAGAAGTAAGGTTAGGAAATTACGTAGAAGAGACTTGAGTGTATAGAATAGGATTTCAACTGTTATCTTTAATACTAAATATATAATGAATTAATATTATGAATTTAACTAAAAGGGGGAGGAGTTGATATGTATGTAATCTGGCAACACTTCTCTTATATGTATACTAGATGTAAGTAAATTGAAAATAAAGTCAGTCGATCATTTAGTCTCCAACAGAGAAGGTTGTTTTGTATCGCCCCAAGGAACACATTAAAAAGGTGTTAGGAAATTCATGCCAATTATTGCATCGTATTTTCTACTTTTCAAGGGGTGAATTTTCCATTCTAATGTGCCTATTTTTATTAATTCTTTGGGAATAGGTGTGATCATCTTATGTGTCACATAAGTTGGACCTCCTATGGAATTATATGTCCGAGGAGTTATTAATTTTAAAACTTTACAAGGTAATATATTGGGTTTTATAAGACTGGTATCTGAACCTGAATCAACTAAACAATTTATTGGAGTATTTTCAAACGTTAATTTTATAATAGGTAATTTGTTTTCCGAGGCTAGTTTGTAAAATTTACCTCTTCATCAATATCATTTTTTCTATTGATATTTTCCACTTCCATCGCTTCAACAGGTCGAAAATTATTATTTCTATACTGTCCCGATTGATTTTGCGAAAAATTTAGTCTTCTGTATAGGCCTGAGTTTCTGTTATTGTTATTATTTCGAGAAAAATTGGGTTTTGTAGGGTATCGAAAATTTTGAGGATTATGAAAGTTTAATTGGTTATGACGGTCCTTATTATTACATTCATAATTATAATTTCTATTAATATTTGGCACTTTTTTATCGCATCTATTATTCTTTTGAATTTTGAACGCACTTTTAATCACTTCATCATTTAAGTAAATTTCGGATTGACAAAAATAATTATCTAATTCAAACAAAGTTTTAGTTTGGTCTAGGTGCATTTGGAACATTGGAATTAATTTTGACTTCAGAATTTGAACTAATTCTTTGTCTATTGATTCGTAAGTAAAAATATCTTCATCATCAAAATCACAAATTTCACTTGCTTCTGACTTAATACTAGTTAATTTATTAAAAAGGTCCTTTAAATTAAATACCTTTAAATCCTTAGCATAAAATAACAATTGATGAATCGTCTTCTTTGGCCTAAATCTCAACATCAGAGTCTCCACTACAGTTGTCCAATTCCTCCTGTGATCCGGAATTTCCAGGATGGCATGTTTCGCTTTTCCAATTATTTTGCTGTTTATGAGCCTCTTTAAACAGTACTGCTTCAGTTGAATATTGTTGTCTCCGCAAAGTGCCTCAGTGTCTTCCACTGCTTTCAGGAACGATTTTAATTTGTAGGAGTCCTCTCCAGAAAATGGCATAATTTCATTGAAAGGACCCCGCAAACTTTCTATGGAAAAACGGTCTCCGTCAAATCACTTGATATTGTGATATTAGATTCTTCGTACCCTTCTGATGAAAAGTCATCACGGGCACGAAGCACGAAACCTGAAATTTTTAGTCCAAAATGCCCTTTGAAAACTTCGACTTCGGCCGAAAATCAATTTTTTTCGATGTAGGTTTTGCTTCTTTTTTTATTATTTTCCATCAAATTGTCGCTTGAATGCATTTAATATCGTATTTCAACAACACACAATCACTATTTTGCATAAAAAAAGTAATTTTTTTTTCGTCGTTATAAAATGTTTTCGTACTAATATGTGATAGCGATTATTTTTTTATTCTTTAGTTGAAAGATCAGTATCAGTCAAACATAAAAAATTGATTTTCGGCCGAAGTCGAAGTTTTCAAAGGGCATTTTGGACTAAAAATTTCAGGTTTCGTGCTTCGTGCCCGTGATGACTTTTCATCAGAAGGGTACGAAGAATCTAATATCACAATATCAAGTGATTTGACGGAGACCGTTTTTCCATAGAAAGTTTGCGGGGTCCTTTCTGATAATTTGATCAGCAGATAGTTCAAATTTTGTTGTACTCATCGCCTTGATCTGACCTTCTTGTTCGGTCAATTTTTGGGTCAACATAGTTACTTGGGCTATTAGCTGGTCCATTGTAGCCATTGTACACAATTTACTTTTTATTAAATATCACTTCTTAAATCTCTTTCACCTTTCGATTTTTATCGAAACAACATATATCTTTCTTTTTTTTGAAAATCAATTATATCAATAATCTTTTTATTTCACACCAAATAACTAAGTTATATTTTCACATAAAAATTCGGTACGATCACTAAATCCTCTTTCTTCAGAAATGGATTTCACCGACTGCGCCAATAATATTTTCTTTAGAAATTTAAATTCAATTTATTGATTTAAATAAAAAGCAAATTCTTCCAAGAAAAACAAAAGCACTTTATTAATATGTAATAATATTTCTTTAGAAAAATTAATTAAAATTAAGACAAAACACTTCGTCTAAAAATCACGGCGAGACTGACTTAAAATTATATCTTAGCGGTTAACATTTTTTAAAAGCTTTTGCCTTTACTTTTTTCTTTATTATGATTCTCACCGAGTCAGCTAAAACAGAATAATTTTATGAGGATCATTTTGTGTCTGCATATTTGCTGACTCGGTGGGAATCGTTGACATCTTTACTTCACTTGGAGTCATATTTCCATTTTCTTTGAATTTTGACTCCAAATGACGAAAAGATATAACTCGCGCGACGGACGACTCAAGCACACTTCTTCTAAGCTGTTTAAAAAAATCTCACACAAAGTAAAAAATCCTCGACACTTTTTCTCACTCTTGGAACAAGAACTCGCAGCGATTGAACAAAAAAAATCCACCCAATGACGACGAAAGAATAAACAAAACAAAGCAAAAAATGAATCATGGTCATTTCCGTTCCGCACATTCTTTCAAATAGACCCCAGGGATAAGACATATTCATGTCAAAAATCAAAGAATACTCGTCATTATATTCCTCCAGGAGCACCCAATTTAAAATTGCACAAGTATATCTGGTAACAAAAAAATCTATATTACTGTGGTGATAAGGAAAAACCGCTTAAGTCGACTTAAGACAAAATTGAGTTAATTATATGTCATTGAATTCTCCGTATAAGAATCCCCATCGACACAAAATTTGATTCTCTTTGGACAGATATTTAGAAAGTTATGATACATTATTTTTTCGCTTTTCCATTACAGATTGAATAACTTTGATTCTTAAAATAGCTCTGGTGTAAAATCATGTTTTTTGACAAGCGGTTTTTCCTTATCACCAATTTGTTAGAGTGGAAGGTAACAAACAAAACAGAGCATTTAAAGAGGGGTTCTCGCCACAAGATATTTTGTTCTCATTTCGTTCATTTAATTTTACAAAATTTTCTAAAAGTGCTCCATCGTAGTGAAAATGAAATTATTTTTTGTTTCGCCTCGCTCATTCCGCTATTTAATTCTGTGTTTACATCTCATGTTCAAATTTGAGAACATCAGTTAAATTAGAGATTTTTCTCTCATTTGGTGGATTTTCTTTCTAAAATTTTTACGTTTGGCTCTCTTCGTTCACTTTTTGAGTAAACCCATTGAATTCAGCAGAAATTATATCAAAATCTCGAATGTTAAGTTCCTGTACGAGGAGCAGCTACAATTGTACTATTTCTGCTACGATTTTTGTACTACATCTTTTTAATTCGTACTATTTGATTTTAGTACATTTTTTACTCGAATTAATTCGGCGAATTGATTCAACCCATTACCCAATCGTTATTTTGTTACGGTGATATATATGAAAATAATATGTGTGTAAAGAAAAGCAAAGTGCACCTTAATAAGCGTTTATATCGTGGTATACGGGCGATTCTCCGGAACTTTTAACCTTTTTTTTTATGTGGCAGTGCTAAACTCAGGAATCACCCTTTGTACTACCAGTCCGTCATGTCGTTTGTCACGTCATGGTGCAATGTCTAGCAACAAGCTTAGTACGGGGGGGGGGAATAGGTTAAGGGTTATGGGGGAGTGGGGGAATAGGTTAAGGGTTATGGGGGAGTGGGGGAATAGGTTAAGGGTTATGGGGGTGTAAAGGGGTGTTGAAGAAGGTGGCGATGAACTCCGCGTTTGAACTCTTGGATGTTGTAGGAGCTCGGAAATACTGACTGAGAGAGATTATTCCACAGTCGAGTTGTTCTATTATATTAACAAACGAATTCATATCTTGTTGAGTGCGTGAAAGGAGGAGTTGTAGGTAAAGGGAATGAGACGAGTGGGCTAATCTGGTGTTGCGGTTATAAGATTGCCGTGGAGGCAGGAGAGCGTTTATTTCGGAGGAACAGTCGCTATAATAGTAGCGATAAAATTTTGTTAGTGCTGCTACATTCCTACGGTGGCTCAAGGGGTCGATGGTGGAGCAGGCGGTGTCATCATCAATTAATTTAAGGGCCTTTTTTTGGACCTTATCTAACCATGCCAAGGGGGTTATAGACGCGCCGCCCCAGACGAGGGAGTTATATTCGAGAAGAGGCCGAATGTAGGATTTATAAATAACAGCGCGGGCCGATGGTTGGAGGAGGAACTTACACCTCTTAAGAAATCCCAAGCACTGGGATGCTTGTTTGGCAATTTGGAATATGTGGTCATTCCATCGCAAGTCTTTGGCTAATGTCATTTGGCTAAATAACCGCTCTACTTCGGCTAAGTCGAAAAATTTTAACTGTAACTTGTAACTTTTTTCATATCTGTAAGCGGTTATTCTATTAAAGTAATTGATCATAAAAATGTGTAAATCATGCCTTTTTCTTAATAAAATTATGCCACTTTTATGGTGGCATTATTTATTTTGAAAATTATGCCTTTATCAAAAAAATTATGCCATTGTGGCAGAAATTATGCCACTTCGGCAACACTGGGGGAGATATTGTGCACTAAAGTGTACCCCGACTCCTGTTAATGACCTAAGTCAGTATCGGGTGATATTTGGGTTTCACTAAGTGCGAAGATTGGGGGTTTATAAGTCAATAAGTGGCACTCAACAAAAGAAAAATTCGCATGAAGTCCACGAATGTTACAAAAATCAATAGCAAAATTTGACTTGTAACGGGACTTCGGCTGCGCGGGCTCAATCGACACGTTTTCGAGGATATTTCTCGGCATTACATTTGCCGCAACCATCAGAGTCAATAAAATTTGTCCGCGTCAAAGTGTTATGCCTTTTGAGACGGGACAAATTTTATCGACCGACAGATTTTAGCCGCGGCACCTGCAGGACCGAGATGCGAGAGAGGGTAGGGAGCAAGAGTACTTACTTGCGCCTGCTTGTCGCTTCAAAATTTTTATGAATTATACAATTTTTGTAGGAAGATTAAAAATAAAAGAAGCTATCGATAATGTTAAGAAATTATTAATGAGCAATGAGATATCAGTACGAAGTCATTTAAAATGATATTTTGCAATGAAATTTTAAAAAATGTTCCGTTACCTGTCACTTTTCGGCCTGTCTTTAGCACTAATCTGAATGAAAAACTATTTATATTTGTGATAGGAAGCGTTGAAACAAATAGTGAAAAGTTGTAGTTTAACTCTTAAGGAAAAATGCAGTTGTGTTCGGTGCAGTGTAAAATCGCTATATTTTCCAAAAAACAACTCTGAAGTTTGTCCCTAGGTTTTGACGTCAAAGTTGTAACCCGCATGGTAAGTCGAAGTACTCCGAATTGTCTCATTTTATCATAAAATTTTTTAAACGCACTTATTGTTCAGACACTAACGAACATGTGCATACATTTTGTGACAAAAATAAGTCGAAAGTTGATTTTTGGGCAAAACTGGCTAACGTGAACGTAGGTTACATTTAAATGTCAAAGTTGTAACTGCAATTAATTTGCTCATATTACATTAAATTCATCCCCGTAAAATTTCTTATGACCTATTGTAACTAGTTAAGTCATATGTAACGTTTCCTTCGCTTAAATGGTTTCATGAATCTTTAAAAAAAGTAATTTAAGCGAATGTCAAAATTGTAACCATGTCAAATTTGATACCGAATTTGAAATGTCAAAATTGTAACCATGTCAAATTTGATACCAAATTTGAAATAAGTATGTTCAATTTATTGTTTTAAAATTATGTTTTTGTACTGTTACAACGTTTTAAATTAAAAATATAGTAATTATTGATGTGTTTTTCATAAAAAAAATATGCGCATTGAATTTTTTAATGTTCTACATCAGAAAACATTTATTTATGAAGTAAGAAACACAAAAAATATCATGGCACGGTTGTGCTATCAATTTGAAATTTCATTTTTCCAATTAGCTCAAGTTAAAGGTTCTGGAGAATCGCCCATACATGTGTTTTAGACAGATCAATTTAATTTGAATTTGAGATTAAAATAGCATCAAGATATTTTTGTATAAGTATCATAAACCAGGATACATATACTTTTAGGATATACTACTATTTCAATTGATTACTTATTTTTCGTTGGAATTATACATTTTAAACTTGTTTGGGTGGCATCGCTGACGAGGAGTAGTCAAATTTCCCCGCTTTTTCTTCCATAAGATACTGGGATATAATTTGTGTAACATCTTGAGAGGTTGTGTAACTGAATGCGATTTCAATTATTATTATTTTTTTTTGTTTTTGAATATTTTAAAAAATATTTTTAATCTAATTATCTGAACTAGCGCCCCCGCCCAATGGCGCCCGGTGCGAGTCAAAGCGCGGACCCTGCATACGATAGTAAATTTGTCAAAAAAAAAAAGAATTTGCAACAATGTGCTGTTGAGTGTGGCTTGTGGGAACTTGGACATTTTCTGGTTTTCAGGTCGTAACAACTATTAGTTAGACATTATTCATAGGAAATTGTCCAAGCTTTTCAGTTTTGTAAGGAAAAATATTGGTTAAATACCTGGTTTTTAGAGATAAAGGTGGTTGAAGTGGAGAAAAAAAACAACAAAATTTTGACTTTAATGACTCATAACTGTGGACGTTGGTGGGTTGAACCCTCGACTTTTACAGTTTTAGATAGGTGGGAGTATTCTGCGTGAATTGCTGCCTTATTCATGAAATATCTGACAGGGTAATATGTAAACCTCTACCAAAGAAGTTTTAAAACGCCCTAGTGACTAAACTCTTAATATTTCCTCCCCTCCACCCACCCATACGATATTTTGTTCGTCTACCCAAGACATATCAACAGCTAGGCGTTTCGACATTTTAGCTGATACACCTTTTATACTATTTACCCCTCCCCCTTCGCCCTAAACAATTTTAAAAAATTAACATTTACCTATTAAGTTTTCATTTCAGTTAAAAAAATGAAAAACATAATTATTTTGTTTTACCTTAGGTCTGTTTCAATTTTACGGCCTATTATAGCTTAATATGTAAAAAAATGTATAACCAATATGCATATGAAATTTTTCTGAACATGTGTAATGTTAAAAGTGAAATATTATGTCTGGACTAATTTCCAACTTTTGGTGTTTTCTTTTTACTCACCTCCAATCCAAACATTTAATGGCCAAATTCGATTTATGTAAGCAAGTAGGCTTCGCTTGCCTAGTGCTTAAAGCCCCACGATTACCATCGCAGAAGTCGGTGGTTCCATTTTGCTCTGTGTATTTTTGCTTATCTCACCTATACTAGTAGCATTAGTTTGTCTTGTCTATTTACAGCAACTCCCTGGCTTTTCTCCTGGTATCACCCGTAAGTATACTAAGCGAGAAGTTTGTTTACCCTACTCTTATGGCTATCTTTCCAACAAGAGCTTGGTGCTCGACATTGCACTCATTAATTGAATCGTCGACAGTATAAAAGGGCTTATCTGTGAGCCTAGCCTTTCACAAAAAAAGTTAAAAAAATTTTGAGGATACAACTTTGAAACATGTAACAAAGTTGTACCTTCCTTCTTCAATAATCTGCTTCCATTATAAAATTATTGCTTATCTGAAAGGCGGATATTAGCCTGAAAGATTATATTTAATCTCTTAAAAAAGCCCCGAAAATTTAATTCAATTTAATCTGAAAATGAAAAGTTTCTCCTCATGGTTGGATCATACATCCTTGCAACCTTTCTAAATTTAAGGTACTGAAAGTTTTACATGAAATCTGTACCATTTATAGTTGGATATTTGATAGGTATACTTAGAAATCTATACCATGCATGTGTGTACGTATGCTGTGCAGTTGTTAATAAAATGTTGGTCCTTTTTGGGAAATATTTTGTAAGTATGCTTTAAGGCATCTGTACTGAGTTGAAGTTAAGTCGTCTATAAAAGCCAGAAAAATGCTTTAGGCGGTAGTTAGAAAATTCTGTTTCACATATATTATTTTCACTTTAGGGGATACAAAATGCTGGTAGTTTTTCCTATATACATATAAGTCCTTGCAGATTATACTGATATGCGAACAATCGGTTAAAATGGGATTAAGTGAATATTCATTGAAGCTGCTGAAGAAAGGATTTTCGATAATCCGTAATTAGTAATTATACTTCAGTTCAACATTTTCGTTTTAGCGAGGTAGCTCATTTACATATTTAAGGATGCTTTAATTTAAAATTATTGATTCCACGACGTCAGACATATTTACTTTTCGAAATTAATCCCCCGTATGCCTCTGCTAAGCCTATTAGCAACAAACATTTTGCTTGCATGGCCTTGAAGCTAACGAAGATTGATCTGCATGTGAGACCTTATGGTATTACAGTACCGTCTTTAGGAAGGAGGGAGTCGAACGCGGGTGACTGCCGTGTTCATTTATTAACTTCCAGTTATAAGAAAGTTATTGTAATCGATCTGTAAATCGAAATCGTCATTTTCAATTTTCATGAGCCCCCTTGCTTAAGCAAAAATTTGAGAAGAAGTATATGCGTGTATATGTGTACGTATGTGTTCATTTTCGAACTAAAATCGATATCGAGTTCGTCGAGGTGTCGTTCGAAGCGTATTAACGGAAATATGATCTGAAAAGATTTTCATAAAAATTCTGTTGAGCCGTTTTTTTTTTTGTTTAAACGAATGATCGAAGCACATTAACGATTAAATTTAATTAGTTTTCTAATATCGAATAAACTCGTTCGAATTTCCAATTGAAGTCATGCTTCCCAGTTTATCGGCGGCGCTTCAACACACTCAATTTAAATTCGGCCACGCGCTCTGGTATAGAAAATTAAGTACAAAAGAAATTTCGTTTGCTAGTACTATTACTATTTTCGAAGTAGTCAGTTTATCTGTTTCAAAATTCTTGCTATGGAGTTGAGCTAGTTTGAAGAACCAGGTGTGATTTTTTCTTACAATTTGTTTTTATCATTTTGAATTTATTATTAAAATAGCAACATTCATCATGCTGCGATCAACGATCGTGACCGAAAGGGTCAAACATCATAAAAGCTATTAAAATGAGCAGAATTCGATAGGTAGGACACCTCTCTCGTTATGAACAAAAGACCTAACAGACACAGAGATATCGGATGCCCAAAAAAAGATGCGCAGATAGCATATAAGAAAGATCTACCAATCTTAGATAGAATAAATTGGAGACTGGAGTGGAGCTATTGATGAGGATTAAGAGTTTAAAATTTTGAAATCAGTTTTTATTTTACTAAAGTAATGGTGTTTTCCAAAACTTCAAATTCTGCCTAGCGGAGACAGTAGTAGTGTCAGAACACCTCCCATCGATTGGTTTTTCCTCGGGAAAAACAGGGAATATTTCTTTTAATGGTTAATAACAAGCTGAAATTTCGTGAGTACCTCCCTTTTGACGAGGCGAACAACTTTTCTATTTGTGAAAATTCTCGGTTGCCGTTCCTAATGAAATGCGTGAGCTATGTTCACACCACCAGGCAGCGTGACCTTATCAGTAGAAGATAATATCATGGCACCTGATCCACCAGAGACTCGACGAAAGTTGGGCATATTTTGAACATTAAACATTGAAAAGTGCATATCTGGCAAAACCAGGCACTTATGAGAATTTACCAAAAGAAGCTTCCCATGAGAAGATGTAAAATGATCCTTTTATCTCTTCTACTGTTAAGAATTAGAATAATAAACTTTGATAGTCTGTCTAAGCTCGGCCGGCAATTGTAAAACATTTTAACTCGTAATTAAAGTAATAATCGGAAAAATTGTGTGTTTTTAATTTTTTATATATTTTGCTTTTAAATTCTTTTTTTAACGGCCGAAAATTCAAAAACCGTATCTCGTGAGCGTTAAAGATGTCGGTTTGGTTCAACCGAAGGATCGCCCACTCTCAACTTGTGCAGATAACTGGCAATAAATAATCACTAGTAACAAGCTGATTTTTTCACTGTTGGCTAGTATTACAATGGTAGATTTGTCTTAAGCGTAGGACTGGGAAATCCAGCAACTTGATTTGTAGGACAATGTGGCCATCTTATTGTAAGAACAAGGGGCTCGTCCAGGTCGTCTTCCCATATTTTGTGAAGTAACCCCCGGTAACCTCCACTGCTCGTGATCCAAGTACTTTCCGATGCACTGTTGCGGCTGATGGAAAACTCTGAAGGTATGTTGCCGAGGAGCAGCTTCAGTGAGAGGTGTGGACGACGTATTTGTTGATTCCTTGTAGACTGATATCACGTATTGCTTATTACCTCAACTAGTTGAATGTGTTAAAGCGTAAATAGAAACTTCTCACTAGCGACTCTTATTTCCTTTGAATGGGTTGAGCGATCAGTGAATTTAGTAGTGTAATGGTAGGGGTTGAAAAACGCGGCCGTAGAATGGCAGAGGAAATATAAATTGAGTGGAGTTTAGAGACCCATCATTATGGCCTGACGATCAACATCTTCCCAAATAATTGCGACGATTTTGTGAGCGAATCTACTTTCTAGTAGCTCAATTCGATCCGCACTGTACAAAAGATGCTCACCGTCGAATTGGACTGTTGGAGAAAAGTCTAGGGACTCTGTTGGTTGCATAGATGATAATTCAGTGTTTCCCAAACCACCGATATCACATATCGCACTCTTGAGAGAAGTTGATCGAACGTGACAAACGTTGTACGCTGCCCCAACGAGTGTGTCTTTTTAACGGCAGACAACCATGATGAGTATATCGTGTCGTATCCCCCGAGAGGCCCATTGTGTGGAATGTGTTTCGACCATCCAGAGTATGTTAAAATCGGCGTTGTTATAGACAATCTGGCAAATTGCTTGTTGGTTAACAATCAAAGAAGGGCACACAATATTCGAAACACTTCAAATCGAGTTGTTTGATTGTACGAAAACAAAACATCTATCAATTTGCGAGAACCGTGAAGAGAACATGTCCTGTGCCATTAAGAAATTTGAAAGTAAGAAACCTTTCACTTAGTACAAGGGGTTTTTTTTGACAAGGTGTATATTTTTCGAGTTGGAGGGAGTGGTCGTTTTCTACCTTTTCGCAGAAGGGCCAAAAATCACTATTTTTAACGCGCTGAGCGCCAAACCCGCTGGTCAAAAAATCTAAGTTGAACGAAATTTTGTCATCTTTGGTTTTTTATGGTTTTGGTTGTGAAGCCGACCTCCTACAAAGCAGCACTATTGAAATTCGGATGCAGCACCCCAAAATCATTTAAAACCGCTGAAAAAAATTTCCGCAATTATGCTTCGAAAGAACCACCATTTGACTGGACTATATCTCGTAAAAAAATGTTCTGATAAAAATTTCCATGGATCAGAGTGACCCTGGAGAACACGGTTGAAAGAGAAAAAAGAGAAGGTTAATAGAGGTCCCGGTTGAACGAGATACAGATAATCGAGGCTCAATTGTATTTGTTAAAGGCTTTAACTTTGTTACAAAAAGTGAAAAATATGCTGCAAGGCTTTGAGGAATAATATTGAAGAGAAATATTAAAAAGCTAGAGCTAGAGCATTGCAACTTTTGGTCTAGACCCAGCAACAGGCAGCAGCGTATAATTCTACGGTGTGCGAAGTATAATAGCTGCGAGGAGTGTGAGGGATTACGGTACAATGTTGCAATGCAGACGCCGCCCTCAACCTTCCTGCTATCTGTTGCTGGAGCTCGACGAAAAGTTGCCATGCTTTAGCCAGCTACATGGCTATGTTCCCGCCTCTGAAAAATAACATAAAATTCCTGGGAGCTCGTTTTGCGCAATATAGGTTGCGTCGTGTGGCGGACAATTAGATTTAATTTAATAAAGTTGTATGAGGATGAATAGAATTAGGTACATCAATTGCATTTCATAAGGGCATTTGTTTTGAAATAAATTTATTCAACATATTGTATTAAAAACTGGTCCGCCATATAATAGGCTCGTGCGGTATTATATAATTAAAGAAGCAAAAAATATAATTAAATTGAAAGTATTTATGAAAAATATTAATAACTTGCGTTTTGTTTATTAAAGTATGCTCTTAAAAAACATAAACAATCAATCGTTTCATCATCAAGTG
The DNA here is from genome assembly GCA_949987705.1 of Thereva unica. Lineage (NCBI taxonomy): Eukaryota > Metazoa > Arthropoda > Insecta > Diptera > Therevidae > Thereva > Thereva unica. The sequence continues at coordinate 86,697,862 of OX465283.1, read as the reverse complement.
AGGATCGAATTTTCGTACAAATATAACCAGCCGCCGAAAAAGCTCTTTCAGTTTCTACACTTGTCGGCAATATTTTCATTAAGAAATCATACACATTTTGTAAATACGTTCCTTTTGTTCCTGTTTTTTTTTTTTTTTTTTTTTTTTTTTTTTTTTCAAAAAAAGTAATTTCATCTTTTATTTTTTGTTCCAGACTTGGAATTTTTTTAAACGCAGGCACGGGTGAAGTATTTAGTGTTTCGTCTATTGCTGCCTGTAGTTTTTCTTTAATGCGTTTACGTTTACCTTGTCAGATTCTAATATTGTTTCATTACTAATTTGGGAAGATATTAGAAGGGATGTTTCTTGCACAACTTCCATATCTTCTGTATCTTCTAGATTTTCCTGTGTGAGCCGCTTAGTTAAGCTTAGAATTTTTTAATGATTGTAAATTTGGATATGCGTTTAAATACTTCTCCAACATCTTGTGAGCCCTTTTGCAGATAGGTAATGAAGTATTTGTGATAATTCAGTTCGTTGCAGTAAAATTCGAGATTTTAATGCTTCGAATAATTCTAATGCAATTGCAGATTTTTTCTGGGAAAGAGTATCTAACATAAATGTTAAAGAAGCGTCAGACGTCAAAAGATTTGCATCTTTTCGACATAATGCATCTACTGTTAATTTTACAGGAGTAAGAGAAACAATAATTGAAGATAATAAATTAAATTCTTCGTCAGAAAAATGAATATCGGAACTAATGTCGTAAAACATAAACAATCGCTTTATATTCCCAACACCGCCGCTTCTCGATGGTGCCATACTCGGCTCGGTATGTGTAATAAGTGTGCCTGATATAGATTTCAATACAGTGAAATTGTTTGTCTATCTTAAAAAAAAAATTCTTGTAATTAATTAATATTATTTTAAATTAGATTTATATTGTGCATAAATTCAATTTTTATCAACTAATGTATTACCAAATTACCGGTATTTTTTACATATCTAAATACCGGTTTTTAATAACGGACAAAAATCGTCCGGGTTTCCGGCATTCGGGATCCCGGAACCAAAACTAAGCAATACGCTTTTATTTTAAAATGAACAAACAAAAAAGTAAAAATTAATTTCATTGTAAAGTCTTCATTGCTCCAGCCAGTATGCAGGAACAACCAACTCTTTGAAGTCAAGCTCGGAATGAAATTAATGAAGTTATTGGTACAATTTATAAATATGGCTTACTTAAATGTAAAAAAGTGTGTGGCGTTAACAAAAGGTTCCAGTATTAATAAAATAAAAATACAGGTAAAGAGCACAGAGCAAAAATTTTTGTCAAAATTGGAAAATTATTCATTGTTGTAAAAAAAACCCGGTCCACGGCGCATAGTGGGAGATTTTTTTTTTTTTTTACTCAAAATCTAATATCTCAAGAAAGAAAAAAGATAGAGCACTCATTTTTTTATTTTCTATGTAATTGAATAGGAAATTAAGGAAAACTATTGAGAACGTGAGAGAATGAAAACCTAACCTGCAAATTGTTGTTAAACCTGTATTTTCTAAATAGCCAAAACTGTTAAAGGATAAAAAATTATTTTTTTTACATTTCGTTTCTTATTCACTAGGCAATAAAAGTAGAGTATCTCAATGGCCCAGAACGATAACCTAACCTACAAATTTGGAAGATTTTGCTTTTTTCTACTTTAAATCTAATATCTCAAGAAAGATAAAAGATAGAGCACTCATTTTTTTATTTTCTATGTAATTGGATAGGGAATTAAGGAAAAATACTGAGAACGTAAAAAAATGAAAACCTAACCTGCAAACATATCCCAAACTGTTAAAGGATAAAAAATTAAGGCAATAAATGTGGAGTACTTAAATAGCCCAAAACGAAAACTCAGGTTTAACAACAATTTGCAGGTTAGGTTTTCATTCTCTCACGTTCTCAATAGTTTTCCTTAATTCCCTATTCAATTACAAAGAAAATAACAAAAAATGAGTGCTCTATCTCTTTTCTTTCTTGAGATATTAGATTTTGAGTAAAAAAAAACTAAATCTCCCACTGTGCGGCGCTTCGTGCCGTGGCATCGCATCTCGTGACAGCGCCCAGTCGTTTGCTATCTGCACTTTGTTTCTCTTTATTTGATTTAACTGGTCGCTTATTAGACATCTTGACGAATTCACTGATTCATCTATACTAATTTACAATTCTTAATTTTCGTCTAAATTCAGATTTTAGGATATCTCAGTTTTTAGGATTCATTCTTTATAATTTCGATTTCACTTCATTAGGTATTTTATAATTGAATTCGTTATCTACCAATACATATTAACTCGTAGCCACTACTACATACAGTGTAAGCCACGCCTACTCACACGGTTATGCGACACTTTTGCCCTCGGAAATCCAGCATCAGTAATCGTTTTAATAGACGTTGTCACGTCAAAAATAGGGAGCATCAACACTAACAACTCTACAAACTATATGGATGAAGCAACAGTGTTTAGTAAATAATTGAAAATATGTTCCTCTAAGAAATTTGAATGTAATTTACTTAAGTCTTCGAAGTCATCCCTAGGATCTTACGGATATTCTCACACAAAGGTCGAATATCGTTATTCTACCTGAGACTTGGGTAAATGAAGTCGAAGATTTTAGTTTACCTAACTTCCACTGTTTATTAAATATGTTCGACCGAATGTTCGAGCAGAAGGAGTGGGAATCTACAAGGTTTTATATTTGAGATATGTAGCGGAGGGTGGGCCAGTGTGAGCTTAAGTTTGAGTTTTCGGGATTTTAACCCCCCCCCCCCCCATTTGGCCCCAATCTTGGAAAACGTGTGCTTATGGTTTTACCACTATATCTCCGAAACAATACATCTTACAGAAAATTTTAAAGTACACGTTTTGTTTAGAATTAAACAATCTACAATTTACTAAAGTTTTGTGGTAAAATGAATAATTAAGAAGTTATAAGCCTTAGAACACAAAAATTAGTCACAATATTTTCTTTTAAAGGCTATAATTTTTTGTCCTTGAGTTCTTTTTAGAGGGTTTCATAATTTTTATTCATATTTTTTTGTAATTTCATTCGCTACGAAAGTGACAGATTTTCTGACTGATTATTTTTAGTACGATTTTACCTCCTACTTTCCTTAGAAATTAGCAATAACAGGTAGCAAGTAATAATAATGACTGAATGACTATACTTTATAAGAAATGCCGATGTTTGAGTAATGTAATAAAATTGTTTCGCAAAGAGTTTGGGGCCAAGAATGGACCCTTGTGGAACGCCTGTCGCCATACTAAGAGGTAGCGAGAAAAGATCTCCACTTTGAAAGGTTCCAGTTCTCTCTCTAAGGAAGCTATGAATGATTTTGATTAAGGAAAATGGACAGCCCAATGTGTTAAGCTTCAGAAGTAGACCGTCGTGCCATACTCGGTCGAAGGCCTTACTCAAATCAATGGAGCATGCTAATGTACATCTATTAGCTCTCAAATTACAGGAAATCTTATCGTGAAACAACAGTAGTGCCTGCTCCGTGGAATGCTTTCTCTCAAAGCCAAATTGTAAATCTGGGATACAACGCTCAGTCCTACAGAATTCCTCGAGCCTGGCCAAGATCAATTTTTCTAGTAATTTTCCCAAATTTGAAAGCATCGCGATGGGCCTGAAATCATCAATTTTAGAAGGCCTCGAAGATTTCGGAATGAGAATTATTTTAGCAATCTTCCAGCATTTAGGAAAATAGCAATTGTTTAAGCAATTGTTAAATAACGGTGTCAAGTGAGATGAGAGGGTCCCCAAACATTTTTTAAAACATAATTCGAGACTCCATCCGGACCGGCAGATTTTTTGGCTTTCAGGGTATCGCCCAATGCTATAGTGTTTCCATATGTCGTAAAGTGCCCCCTATCGCAGACGGGCTGCAAGCCTGGTTTGTTGGTGAGAACGGGTAGCAAGGGACTGCCAGTGCTAATCTCACGATCCACCTTGATCTGTCGTTTGTTACGGTATGGTGCACTGTTTAGCAGTAAGCTTAGTACAGTGGGAATACGTTGCTGGTTATGATGATTCGGTGGGTTTTAGATGGGGAAGGGGGGTGCTAAACAAGGTGGCGATGAACCTTGCGTCTAAACTCTTGAATGCTGTAGGAGCTCGGAAATACTCACTGTAAAAGACTATTCCACAGTCGAAATATGTGTCTACCCAAAATCATGTTTCGCAAATTTATTCATTATACCTTTTTCCTATCCCGGAGTGTGCACACATAAGTTTTTCTGCGTTGCAAACCAAGCGGGCTAATGTTATAATAACGGGCGAGTTGCATACAACTACTTTTATCTTATTTGATAGTGTTGTATACACAATACCAATTTTTAAGTCAGCGGTGCTTGCAGCTTGCAGTGTAATTGGAATCTTGAACATACTGGAGGCACTTGATTCCCAAGTGAAGGGCACCCTTTAGTTCCTGAGTGTTTAAATATCTTAAAGACTTAAATTTACAGCAAATACCCCCACCGCTCTGCTTCATTCACCCTGAAAATAACCAGAACCTAGATATTGTCCACAATACTGGGGCTTCAGTTAATTTGCTGAATAATTTAAAGAGATATCCCGTCCGCAAACACTTCACCTCTACGACATCCAGACGAAAAGTAACAATCCCACTCAACGCCCTTTGAGGCATAAATAAATGATGACGCATTTCCATATCCTAAGTGAAATCATTATCATTTTATTACATTATTGGAATTATGTTTTACAAGAGTGTAGTAAATTTATTTGCGGTGCTTCTCCCTTTATGTTACAAAACAAGTCCATCCTTGGTGTTATAAGGCCACTGTAACTCCTGTAGTCACATGTAGGGGAACTAAACCTTTTAAACGAACCCCTGTCATGTAAGTATGGTCACGCCTTGCTAATATGTCATTCTCAAGTAGTAGAGGATGCCCGTTTATGGTTTTCGTTATTCCACTAAGGAGGTGAAATGTGAGCAGAAGCAACACAGTATTTCAGCTACGTGCTTGACTTTATGGGGCAATAAAATTTGTGCACCCTTCAGCAGAAAGTCTTGTCGGTGTCATATATATTTTTAAATAACAATCATTTTATTCTACGGGGTGCTAGAAATGATTAGTTATTATGTTGATAATTGTGAGTTTCACTCCTCTCTTATGCTAACTAATTTATTTTATTAGTAATTTATTTGTGGCTGCACGTGAGAAAATGCAGTTTTGTTCAAAGAGTTGCTTCCGCGAACGTTTAATTGCCTTTTGTTCTTCCAAAACCATAATTAAGTTTTTAAAGATGATTAATTAATTTCATCAGTTAACCCAACCTATGTTTGAGTTATATTGAGTTGACAGGAAAACATATTTACCATATTTGTAAATAGAGCCCCCCCTGGTGGGAGTTTCGACCCGAAGCCAAACACCGCTTATAAGCGGGGAGTGAAAATCTAGAACTTGAACTTTCGTTTCCTAATGGCCCATCCACACGGCACAAGTTCTCTTCGCGTATGTTCTTTTTCCATATGAATTTCATGCAATTTTGCAGGCGCAAGCGTAGTGATGTAACCAAAAGCAGGTCCTAAAAAGCATGTGTGCTGTATGAAATGTCTGTCTGGTTACAATTGGAATTGAATTAACAATTTTATTATATCCGAAGTGTACGCGTGCTTTCCGTTGTCATGAAAAAACATTCGTTCAAAAAAGCATGCCTGTGTAGTGTGGACAGCTCATACATAAGTTATTCCTTAGACCAACCGTACCGCGAGATAACTGAATTTTAGCTTACTTACTTACTTAAGTTGTGGAACAAGTATAGACGGTTTAAGCGTTCAATATTGTTGTGCAGTATCGCTCATTGCAATATTGACCGTTATTGGATTGGATTGAATGGTTGTTAAACATCTTTATTAATAAAAGAAAGTTTCTGTATGTATGTATGTGCTATAGCGGGCGCACCAGTCAACACAGTGCTTCGAAATTTTGCATGAAGGTCCGTGGGGTCTTCTATGAACCAGCTCGAAGCCGGATTCTCGAAATCCAACATGGCCGCCGGAAAATTACCGGATTTCATAATGGCCATCTTAGTTGCAATGAATGAATTTGCAAATTGTGTTTCGATTTCAATGAAAAGTGGTATCTAGGGACTTTAAGGTCGCTAAAAACGAATTTGTGGTCAAAACTTATAAACTTTCATTGGAATCAGAGCACATTCGACTATATCACCGTACTACAGCGAAAAAATCCATTCTTATTCGTTTGCACTTTTTTGAGCTCCGTTTTTTTCTGATTTTAATGGTTTTTTTCGTTTTTTCGTGGCACCCTCAGTTTTTTTGTTATTAACAAAAAATGGTTTTTACTTTTATTTGATATAATCGAATATTCGAAAAATATTCGATTATATCAAATAAAAGTAAAAACCACTGAGGGTGCCACGAAAAAACCAAAAAAACCATTACAATCAGAAAAAAACGGAGCTGAAAAAAGTGCAAACGAATAAGAATGGATTTTTTTAAAGTCAAGATTTGTAGAACGGTGTATTGTAGCGGCCATTTTGAATTTTGCAATTTACCTCTTCGCTTTCCTCGGACCTCAACGATTATTGGAAAAACCCTTTAGCCGAATTGTTCCAGTCGTTCTCAAGTTTTCTCATTTCATCTCATTTCGTTTATTGTATTAAACGTTTCATGAAATGCCTATTTCAGATCGATTTCGCTTGTTTCTCTCAGTGCTTCTTCGACAACAGAATCACTTAGCATTGTTGAATGGCGTCAATTTTGAATTGGTCGAGGGCGACTTGAAGCGAGAGCCGATTCTGTAAAGTGCGATTTCTTCAAAAGTTTTGCTGCTTCAGAGTAGTATTTTTGGAAACTTTTAGAAGTTCTGATTTTTTCGATCGTGCTTTTTGACCCATTCTTGATGATGTGGGAATGTGTACATCGTTGAGGGAGTGTACTTCATTTTATTCTAGTTATCTGTATTGACTGTGCTGGCGAATGTCAAAATTTTAAAAAACAGACGTAGATTTTAGTAAAATTTCTTTGACAAAAAGGCAACCGGACCACAGTTGGGTACTAGTGATGAGCAAAAATGGCATTGGTCTTGCGGCCCAAGACTTAGCTATGCTCACAAGGTCAAGACCAAGACCAAGACTTAGCCATGCTTGCAAGACCAAGACTATACCATACTTGTTCTTGCGTTTGCTCATCACTACTGGGACCTCCATTTATGTCCAACAGAGCACCTCCACCAAAACATCCATCGCTTTGGTGGGTCTGCTTTGGTTACTCTAAAGGCGGGCAAACCTACACAGCTAAAGAAATGCATTTGTGTAAAAGCTATCAAAAGCTTTCTAAAGCTTCACACTGTTATCCAGTATATGAGCACAAAGTCGCTCAAAATACGCTCCCACTCGCATGAAGTCTTAAGCCTGATATGCTTTTTTGTGCATATTCGAGTCATTTGACTTCGTATACATATTCAGAGCTTTAAAGCTCATTTGCCCGCGGGCATAGGAATGCCCAGCACTGCTCTAAATCAGTGCTGGGCATTCCTATGCCCGCGGGCAAATGAGCTTTAAAGCTCTGAATATGTATACGAAGTCAAATGACTCGAATATGCACAAAAAAGCATATCAGTCTCATGCGAGTGGGAGCGTATTTTGAGCGACTTTGTGCTCATATAGTGGATAACAGTGTGAAGCTTTAGAAAGCTTTTGATAGCTTTTACACAAATGCATTTCTTTAGCTGTATAGGTTTGCCCGCCACTGCTCTAAATGTGTTCAAAGCTTTTGACCAAGTATGAAACCCTGCTCTGTTGTCCAAACTCGAAGCTGTTTGTAGGAAATGTGGGAAATGAAATTGCGTACAAAAAAATATATAATCAGTTTTGCAAAAAAAAAGTGTAAATAAAAAGATATTGGTAAAAAAACTACTTTGGAATTCACGTTTTATGACACTTAAAGTACTAGGTATAGCTCGTGCAATATTAGACCTATACGTAAAAAATAAGTATAACAAAAATTATAGATAATTGTGTGTTCCATAAGTCTTAGGAAGGATTTTTTATGGCAAGTTAACCGTTAATGAAATATAGTGCAAAGAAGTGAAATATAAAGTTTGAAGCACTATTACTCCTAGCATATTGACTTTACAAAAAAATGTTAAATCACTTATTTATTTACAAAAAATGATTATATACATTTTTGTCGTAAAATGCATAGTTTCTGAGATATAGAACTAAATGCGTTTCTCTTCATTGTAAGTTAAGCATAAGGGTGGGGATGACGCCACTTTGAATTTAAGCTCATAAAAATATATAAAATTATTTGGTAAAAAAACCGCGTGCGGTATTTTTCGCAAAGAAAAAGTACCTATTTACTGGACTATAAAGAGAGAACATCTTTTTTCTTGTTAGTATTTAACGGCTTTGAAGTTGCTTCCGATTTGAGCCTGTTAATCGCATGTTCATTAATGTAAATAAAAATATTATTGTTTTTAGCGTAAGCACTAACAAAGATCTCCTTAAAAGGAGTCTTTTTGTTCTCTCATGGCTGTTTAGGTGTTTCGCATGCAATTTTTTATTGGTACTTAATTTTTTATGTTTGCATGTCTCAGCCGAGCCCACGTGGTCGTGGTAAATGTTTCTCAGCCCAGCTGAGAAGTGCGCCTTCTTCATAAGAAGGGAAACTCTATTATTATTACAGAGAGCCTTGAAGGAATTCTTTTCTCTTTTATCAAAAGAGTTTTACCTTGTTCTACTTCTTCAAATCTATAGTTACGAAAACCTCTAACAGCACAGCCTTTTGCAGTTCGATTTCTTGTACACAATTTTTGGATGGAAATTCTTTCTAAACTTTGTATTCTTTCTATCTTTTTCAAATACCTGCCCAGCTCGTTAACATCGATAACTTTCCAATCTTTCTCTAGAATTCTCAGATCACCATGTGTTTTATATATTTCATGATAACCTTCATGGGTTGTTATAATAGGAATTTTTCATAATTCTTTTTCAAGTCTCCCAGACTCGGTTAGCGGGCAGAAAACTGTGCCCACGGACTGAGAAATACATTTTTATTTCCTTATCATTTTCTGCTGACTTTGCTTAAAGCTACCGCATCAAAGTGTGGACAACGTCTTGACTTCGAATACTGTCGATCAAAAACTTCAAAATTTTTATGATGTTATAGCTACTGCTCTCTTTGAGCAATTTGTCCCATAACGTACAATTAAAGTTCGTCCCAAGCGCTGTCCCTGGTTAACTCCTGAAATACATTCTTCATTGGCTGAACGCGATTTTCTTTACCATAAATACAAAAGGACGTGCAGTGAAGCAGTTCGTAAGTCCGTAATAAAACGATTGGTCTTCTACGATCTGCTAAACGATCCTATGCTAAAAATCAGCTCAGCATTAATTTACCCCCAAAAAAATTATGGCGCAATATTCGTGATCTTGGCACGTATGGGATTGATTCTCAACAAGTGTTTGTAGAACCCAATATTTTAAACGAGTACTTTTCATCCATTTCTGAAAGTAACTCTGCTCCAGTTGAAGGTAGCTGTACCAACCTGTGCCCACCGGGTTGCTTTTCTTTTCGTTGTATCGATAACCACGAACTTTTTTCTGCGTTGTTATCTGTCAAATCAAACGCCGTGGGTGTTGACAACGTATCTCTTATCCTTCTTATCCATTTATATCTAATGTCCTTACTCATATTTTTAACACCTGCCTTATAGTTTCTCAGTTTCCTAGCCAATGGAAACAGGCTCTTGTTGTACCTTTTCCGAAAAAGGGCTGTCCTTCGCAACCATCAAACTTCCGTCCAATCAGTCTTCTATGTTGCCTTTCTAAAGTTTTTGAAAAAATTATTGCTAAGCAGCTCATGTATTATCTAAATCAAAGTAGTCTTCTCTCTATATGGCAATCTGGTTTCAGGTCTGAGCACAGTTGCGAAACGGCACTCTTAAAAGTTTCAACTGATATTCTTGAGTCACTTGATAACAATAAAATTGCAATCTTAGTTCTACACGATTTCTCAAAAGCATTTGACTCAGTTGACTATATGATGTTACTTGAAAAACTAGGCAGAAATTTTGGACTCGGCCCTACTGCAGTCAAACTTTTTGAAAGCTATCTCCAGGAGCGCTCTCAATTTGTTAAGGTACAAGAATCTTTCTCCGAACCAGCTCTTCTTCGTTGTGGAGTACCTCATCCTCGGCCCCTTGCTTTTCAGCCTTTATATAAACGACCTTCCAAACGTAGTCAAACATTGTTCCATTCATCTATATGCTGATGATGTGCAGATCTATTTAAGCAAACCTCTTGAACTTATCGAGGATTGCACTGTGTTAGCTAAACAGTGATCTGAAACGCGTGACTGAATGGTCAGTTCAGTATAAATTACTGCTGAACCCTACCAAGTCGTCTTGCCTTGTCGTCAGCAAAACTCCTATTAACATTGAAAATCTGTTCCCAGTTAAAATTAATGGTAATGTTTTACCCTATTGTTGACTGTGTAAGAAATCTGGGAGTCTAGCTCGACTGTAAATTCAGTTGCTGTAACCAAACCAGAAGTGTTCTTCGTAAGGTGTATGCCTGCCTTCGCCAACTTTGGGTATCCTCTAATCTATTGTCCTATTGCCTCTTGCTTTACGTATACGGCTGGCGAAGGCCCTGGTAACGCCCTATTTCACGTACGGAAGCCTAGTTTTTTCAAAACTTTGTAGTGACCGCGTAAAGTTTAATTACCAAACTTTACGCAATGTCACACAACAACTTCCGGCACGATCAAAACGATCAGTCGGAACACTCCATCGATCACCGAACTCAAAGTTCAGTGATCTGGCCGTTTTGTCTCGTCCCTATCACGACTAGTGATCTAGACAATTTCCGGCATGTCCACTTTATCACTCTCTTACGCAAGTTCCCTCGAGTGACGACCAACGCGTTATAACAAAAAAAGTTTAAATCTAAGAATAATAAATAAATAATAATATTAATAATATAGAAAACTGTGATACTAATTGTAACCCAATAAAATACAAATCCGTATAACTATACAAAAGTATTATTAATTAATTTAACTGATAGCACGCGGCATAAATAATTATTTGTTTAAAAAAAAATAATAATAATAAATTAGTACCCGAAGTGCCCTAGTGACAAAGTTTTAAAAAAGAAGAAAATACATAAAATTGTTCAACAAAAGGTTTTGGTTTCAATTACATCAACAGGAAAAATTCTATAACAAAACAAACGGATTGCAGCTAAGTGACGCATAATTTCTTTCAAACATTAAACATTTTTTTTTTCTCTCAATTTTCATAGAATAATATTAGTAGTATTAATAAACTATTAAAAACGAAATTAAATTTCTCGTGTAAATACATTAATTGCATAAAAATTGAAAGAATAATAACGAAAAGCATTAACTAGCTTAACGGGCTCCGTCAAACGGTATTGAAATTAACGCATGACAATTTAATTGACTATTGTATTGAAAATCGAAATATTATTTGTTGAATTGATAAATCGTTGAACAATATCAGTTAACAATTGAAATAATTTAGAAGAAAGAAAAGCCATAGAAGACATTTAGAATTAATTGGGAAATTAAAATATTTACAAAATAATCAATATTGAGTGCAATTAAACGGAATTCTACAAAACAATTATTGTACTGAACAAAGCCAGGATTTTTGGGTGGACAAGCATCTTGCAATCTACACGACCATCAAATAAATAAACAAAAAAAAAAAAACATTCGAGTTTGAATTTTATTATATATTTATATATTTCATTTTTTTTTTACTTTACCATATTACCTTTTATTTAATCATATTGTATTTTCTTTCGGATTGTTTTCTAGGAATAACGCTTAGGTCTAAAATTACTTCAAAAATTGATTCTATTATATACATATACAAAGATTTAATTTTACCTTGCTATATACTTACATTTACATTCATTTTGCGATATACATACATACATATGTATATCTCGCTTTATATACGCATATTTGGGCTTATTTTGGTATACATATGTATATACACGCATATTTTTTTTCTCTTTTTTTTTTAAAGAATATTTTTTTTTATATTATGTCTTCTTCTTCTTCTTTTATTTATTCGACTTCAAATACAATTACAAAAGAAACAATTCAACTTAAGATAACTTGTTTTACAATTATTAATGGACTATAATGTTCAGTCCATTTGACTTAATTTATTTTAATCCTGCCAAGCTTTGTGCGATAATTATCATTTATTCAGCGCATTTGCGACTGATGCGCCCTAGTACTCATAACGTTCCCTCAGTGGGGTAAAAAAACTTACATCTAACCTAGCCTAAAGAACACGTCATCTAAAAATAACGAGTGTATTAGAGTGAAGCTCCATACACAAGAGATGACTTGTTCTATCACAGTATAAACTGTATTTGATATCAGACTTTCTTTATGTATTAAATTATAGGGTAGTATGCCCTATACATGACATGTTTTTTTTTTTTTATATATATATTCAATAAGACATATTTAATAATACATGTAAGCATAGGCCTCAGATATAATGGAGGATATGTTTACATGTATAATTAAGTTAGTAAAAAGAATTACATCCTTAAATTCTTAATGTATACATGAATAGAATAATTTGGAATTTTTCTTTTATTTTTAATTACATTTTCCTTTTGCTCTACTAATTTATAGTTATTCAATACAGCGATTATATATTGAAAAATCACATTCATTAGACACATTTGTTGTTTTTGAGAGACATGAACCTCAATAGTTGAGGTTATTAGGTATATATTGACAATTTTTCTTTTCCTTTTAATTGCATTTTCCTATTACTTAACCACTTTATAGGAATATGGTTATTCAAAACAACTATTATATATCAAAAGAAATCAAATTCAGTAAATACATTTGTTGTTATTGAGAGACATGCACCTCAATAGTTGAGGTTATTGGGTATATCTATATATTGACAATTTTTTTTTTTTTCCTTTTAATTGAAATTTTCCTATTACTTAACCACTTTATAGGAATATGGTTATTTCTCCATTACATAATTAATTTTATTGTATATTTTCCAATCGTTTATTTCTTTTAAGATACTTATTTATTTCACTAAAGCACTTAACTTATTTTTAGTATGACCTTTCGGATCCAAATTAACTCCATTACTTCATAGTTGGTACTGTTTTATTTCATCGTATGTGATATCTGTCATCTTGAACGCAGCCATCCTGCACATGTTAATCCATTCCTGCTTCAAGAAAATCCTCAAAAATTGGACGAATCCAGTGACCCATAATTATGTATTTCATTTATTTGATAGATCCAATATCATCGGTAGCGATGCATATTCAATTTTATTAAACTTCTTTATGGTTTGAGACAATAATGATTTAAGAGGTGATCCCTCATTTTTTTTTTTTTTTTTTTTTTTATAAAATCCTTTATTAATTTAATTTCTAGATTTATTTGAGTCCATTATTAGCATTAAGCTTTACTATCACTTCACTGATAATAAATAATATTTAAACTAATAACTAAGTATATTAAATGGCTTACAAGCCTCCATTTTAATTTTTTATTTTGCGGCGCAGCCGCAGCTGCACGTCCGCCTCGTACCGTGTCTGTCAGCAACTCCCTTTATATTATGTCAAGAACCGAGGGTTCATCCAGTGAACAAGTCGTTCACATGGAAACGCCACAAGTAGATGAGCCAAAGCCCTGTACCTGGGGAGTCTATGCCGCTTCGGTATCGAAGCTCGACATCCCGAAGCTCTGGACACACCAACCTGCCTCTTGGTTTTACCAGGCAGAGATAATGTTCAGGTTGGCGGGTTTGAGATCAAACAGTTCAAAGGTATACAACGTCATGGCAGCACTGCCGGAAGAGGCGGTGACGGCAGTGCGCCATGGCACAGTAGACTTTGCCACCGCCACATACGAAGAAGTGAAGGAGCATCTGCTCGAGAAGTACGGCACTTCGGAGAAGCGCCGACTCGAGCAGCTGCTATCAGTGCAAGAGCGTGGAGATCGGAAACCTTCCGAGTTCCTCCAGGCTCTCAAGGCACTAGCGGGCGGGTCGTCGGCGGTCAATGATGATCTGATCCGGAACCTGTGGGAGCGGAGGCTTGAGCGTGTCGGCATCATAATGCTTGCACCTTCCAACGCACGAAAATAGAAAGAATCCAATAAAATATTTGTGTAGAAATTAAAAATTAGTCTTAAAATCACGCCAAAGAAGTATAATTTCTAATGCGTGTACATAAGTACACACACCCACTGTTTTTTTTTATGAAAAAATTATTTTTTATACTTTGTTAATATTATTTGTTTTTTAGTTTGTAGTATGTTATATCCATTTTATCTCTGTCAAAATTTTTTGTTTGTACGGTTGAAAGAATTATGTTCTTTTGTACAATGTTAAATAAATTATTATTATTATTAAAAAAAGTGTGGATGACATTGTTGTTCTTATTTGTCCTCCACACCCGTCACAAAACAATGGTCTTATGGTGTGGACATCGCTAACAATATTCATTTTAATCAAATAATCATAGAGAGCAGAGCTTATCTCTTTTGATCCTCTGCCTGACTGAGTTTCATCCCACACAGTGCTGTCGTTTTTAATACTATAAGAGTATTTTACTCCATTCCAAGTTATTTTACTCCCCTTACTTTTGCTTCGAGAGTAGCATAAGGCCGATTCTTATTGCCAGAAAAATGCTCGTGGGGACCTCGGGTTAACTACGTATAAGCAAAAATATTTAATTCATTATTTCACATTTAAGTTTTAAAAGCCATAAGTTGTTAAGTAAAGGTGCGCTTACACGGACAATTTTTTGAGCAATAATCGCCGGCAACTGTAATGGAGCAATCTGAAGCAATTAGTGGAGCAATCTGGAGCAATTTCGATCAATTGCGGCAACTGTTTCAGCAACTGTGTTTCTAATTGCTCCATTAAAATTCCATATTGCTCAATGTTGTTGACACAAATTTTCGAATATCCAGTAGGTATGGAAATTTAAGTCAATTTTTTTTCTATCCTGCTTGCACTTACATATTTATTCTGCACGTGCACGTGTGCATTTCTGACTGCACCTGGTTGATTACCAAAATGACGTCGTCTTCGTGGAATACCGAAAATACCATAAACTTTATTGATGCAGTTCACTCGCGTGAATGCTTGTGGGATAATAAAAATCCAGATTTTAAAGATCGTTTGCTTAAAAAAGATGAATGGACGTCTGTAGGCGTGCAATTTCAAATATCTCATGACGAAGCAGTTAAAAAGTTTAAAAATTTGCGCACATACTTCAACAATGAAGTAAAAAAACTAGAGAAAAAGCAAAAAAGCGGCAGTGGCGCTTATCAGGAAAGCAATTGGTTCGCTTTTAAAAGTTTGCTTTTTTTAAAAGGCACGGATGAAGCTGATTTAGGACTAGAAACGGAAACACAATCAGAAGTAAGTATTCAATTTTAATTTATGATAATATACTAAAACACAAATATCGAAAGAAACACAAGCAAAGTTGTCAAAGTGATCGTATGTATTTTTATTTCACACACATTGTTTTTATTTCCATTTATTCAAATAAAATTGGAAGGTATTCAGAATACTTAATGTAAGTGTAAGTTTTTTTTACAAATAAGCAGATTGCCATGGGATGCTTCCGCGTTCAGACATAAAATAATGCAAAAACTAATCTCTGTTCAATTTAGCTAATGCAGATGCATTTCTTGGTCGTCTTTCTAAATCGGTTAAATCGTTAACATTAGGTATAGTTTTGCCTCCACTGTCCAGGTATAATATTAGAATCGATATCCTCTATATCAAACATTGCAGGTGGTATGTAAAGTAGTCGCGCTCGCTTGTTTCGTCTTAAAAAATTATGCAAATAACA
This sequence comes from Thereva unica, assembly GCA_949987705.1. Taxonomy (NCBI): domain Eukaryota; kingdom Metazoa; phylum Arthropoda; class Insecta; order Diptera; family Therevidae; genus Thereva; species Thereva unica. The sequence continues at coordinate 86,681,952 of OX465283.1, read as the reverse complement.
AGTAGCCATAGTTGCACATTTAACGGTTTCAACTTCTAGTTCAATACTTGTGTGAAAAATTCGAAATACGGAACTTAATAGCCCAAAAACGTTTTCTACCACTCTGCGTGCTCTAGATATTCTATAATTACAAACTCTTTTAGGTGATCCTCTGTTTAAATCGCACGAGTATGGTTTTATAATATGTTCGGAAAGTGGGAATGCATCATCCGCCACTAAAACATAGGGAGTGTTCCTTTCTCGGCCTGGTAGTGGCTCCCCCGGTGGAATGGGCAATGTTTTATCCATGATAGCTTTGCCAAATGCTGTGTTAGCACAAACCCCTCCATCAGATATTCTGCCTTGACATCCGATATTTACGTACAAAAATTTATATTGAGCGTCTACAACACCAAACAAAACAATGCTATGAAATTTTTTATAATTAAAAAAGTGACTGCCACTTTTTTTAGGACACATGATTCGGATATGCTTGCCGTCCATGGAACCTAAGCAATGTGGAAAGTTCCAAATATCTTCATAATCTTTCGCTATACCTTTCCATTCTTCAGCACTTGCAGGCAACTGTAAAAAAATATTAGTTAAATACTTCATGAGTTCCATTTAAAAGCGCCTTGTAATTATTTTTTATTTTAAATTTATTAGTTATTTTCAGATTGAAACGGTTACTAATACGATCACATCTAGCCCCCATATACCATCGCCCTCGCAGTCAACGAGTGCAAAAAAGAAGAAAAGCAATGAAGATGATCAATATCGGGACGCTTGTGAAGTTATGAATGCGATAAAGCAGAAGATATCAACTAAATCCCTGGCCTTTGGAGAGCATGTGAACCAAAAACTGCTAACATATAGCCAATACGTGCGAAATCAAGTGGAGTATAAAATTTCTTCTATTTTATATGAAGCTGATATGGGATATTATGATGAAAGAAATAGTAGAAGCAATGTGCCAGGAACACAGTATTCTTCTTCACCTAGCGTTCCTTCTTCTTCTTACCGCCAAACTATATACTCCCCTGCTCCTTCTTCCCTTTCCTACCATGCTATACCCACTCCTAGTCCTACATCGGTTTACCAAACTAGTGACTCTAATATTTCTGATTTTAATAAATGAATATTTTGATTAATATAATTATGTTTTAATTCACCGATGACTTTCAATTTTTATATGAAGGGTACATACAAGAAACAGCTTAAATAAGCATTTAAAGGTAAGCACGATTTTTATATAAAGATATTAATAATTATAATTTATCGCAAAATATCGGTTATTTAACGTTAAATTTCACTCCTTTTACTATGATCATTTTATGTTGACGGGTTTATTTCTGTAGTGATAAAAGCTGTTTTCTGTTGTATCCTTATTTTAAACATTATTATTAAGCGAACTTACCTTTATAAATTCACGAAGAGCTTCTGCAATAGCTCTGCATACCGCAGGTATAAATAATGCAATACAACTATCGGAAATTCGAAAGAGATACATTAAACTTTTGTATGAGTCTCCAGTAGCTAGAAATCGAAGGGTTAAGGCAAGTTTTGTCGATGAAGGAATTGGTTTTCTCATATTGGTCTTCTGCTTCGAAATTAATGGCCCAACTTTATTCAAAAGAATATCAAAATCACTTCGGGACATTCGAGTAAAGTTTTTGAATAAAATATCATCCAATTCATAACACAATGAAGATTCCTTCCGTCTTGCTAAAAACGGTCGCACCCAAATATGTCTATTCTTTTTTTTCCTTTTATTTAGCTTTTTACTGATAATAATAAAAGCGCTACAAGCCGCCGCTGCAAGAAAAACGTCTTCCATAGCGAGCGATAGTTTTTCAACTAAACTGCTCGTGTACGAAAGTATTGCCTAGTTTCTTGGAGTTGCTCCATATCGCTCAATATTGTTGCTACAAAATATTTTTTTCAAATTGATACTAGTTGGCGTTGCCATAAATTGCTTGAATTGCTCCATATTGCTCCATTACAGTTGCCGGCGATTATTGCTAAAAAAAATTGCTCGTGTATGGGCACCTTAATATACGTTTTATATTGTACTTAAAAACAAGGTAAACAGCCATTAATCTTCAGTATGAATTTCAACATTGAAACTTGGTCCCAGACGACCAAGTGCGACAAGGTGGTGTACCATCCGCTAGGGAAGCTACCTAAGCGGACCTCGGCGGGTACCCTATTGTTAACCGGTTAATCCGGCGAGATGCCTTCTTAGGGCTACTCGGATATGCTTACTTCGGTGACAGGTGATACATGTGAAGGTTGTTGTAAAGTTAGGCAATCCACCAGTTTATGTCAGCCGCCAAGTTAAATTTACAATGACCTCATATAGCTTATTGTATTCTACTTATCACACCCTTTTCTATAGTACCTACGTCGCGGGTGTTGTGATGAAAATGGTAAGCCGTGCTCTGAAGAGAATGGTAACCCACCCTCCTGAGGAGGTCGCCATGGACCTAATGATGTTCTGAGTATATTGTATTGCTTATGTTGTTTTACTTATCATACCCTTTCATTTGATACCCATGTCGAAAGGGTTCTGAAGAGAATGGTAACCGGCCCTCCTGAGGAGGTCGCCATGGATCTAAGGACATAGCTTATTGCATTACTTTTGATGCCCTTTCGTTTGATACCCATGTCGAGGGGGTTGTGAAGGAAATGTTAATCCGTCCTCTTGAGATGGGCGCCATGGACCAAACGAAATATTGAGGATAATATATTGCTTATGGTATTCTACTTATCATACCCTTTCATTTGACACCCATGTCGAAAGGGTTCTGAAGAGAATGGTAACCCACCCTCCTGAGTAGGCCGCCATGGACCTAATAAGGTTCTGAGTATATTGTATTGCTTATGGTGTTTTACTTATCATACCCTTTCATTTGATACCCATGTCGAAAGGGTTCTGAAGAGAATGGTAAGCCGCTCTCCTGAGTAGGCCGCCATGGACCTAATGAGGTTCTGAGTATATTGTATTGCTTATGTTGTTTTACTTATCATACTCTTTCATTTGATACCCATGTCGAAAGGGTTCTGAAGAGAATGGTAACCGGCCCTCCTGAGGAGGTCGTCATGGATCTAAAGACATAGCTTATTGCATTACTTATGATGCCCTTTTCATTTGATACCCATGTCGAGGGGGTGTGAAGAAAATGTTAATCCGTTCTCTTGAGATGGCCGCCATGGACCAAACGAAATATTGAGGATAATATATTGCTTATGGTATTCTACTAATCATACCCTTTCATTTAACACCCGTGTCGAAAGGGTTCTGAAGAGAATGGTAACTCGCCCTCCTGAGTAGGCCGCCATGGACCTAATGAGGTTTCGGAGTATATTGTATTGCTTATGGTGCTTTACTTATCATACCCTTTCATTTGATACCCATGTCGAAAGGGTTCTGAAGAGAATGGTAACCGGCCCTCCTGAGGAGGTCGCCATGGATCTAAGGACATAGCTTATTGCATTACTTTTGATGCCCTTTCGTTTGATACCTATGTCGAGGGGGTGTGAAGAAAATGTTAATCCGTTCTCTTGAGATGGCCGCCATGGACCAAACGAAATATTGAGGATAATATATTGCTTATGGTATTCTACTTATCATACCCTTTCATTTGATACCCATGTCGAAAGGGTTCTGAAGAGAATGGTAACCGGCCCTCCTGAGGAGGTCGCCATGGATCTAAGGACATAGCTTATTGTATTACTTTTGATGCCCTTTCGTTTGATACCCATGTCGAGGGGGTGTGAAGAAAATGTTAATCCGTTCTCTTGAGATGGCCGCCATGGACCAAACGAAATATTGAGGATAATATATTGCTTATAGTATTCTACTTATCATACCCTTTCATTTGATACCCATGTCGAAAGGGTTCAGAAGAGAATGGTAACCGGCCCTCCTGAGGAGGTCGCCATGGATCTAAAGACATAGCTTATTGCATTCGACACATGATTCCCTTTCATTTGATACCCATGTCGAGACCCTTTCATTTGATACCCATGTCGAAAGGGTTCTGAAAAAAATGGTAACCCACCCTCCTGAGGAGTCTGCCATGGATCTAAGGGCATGGCTTATTGCATTCGTCTTATGATGCCCTTTCATTTGATACCCATATAGAGGGGGTTGTGAAGAAAATGGTAATCCGCCCTCTGGAGATGACCGCCATGGACCAAGCGATAAATTGAGTATACTATATTGCTTATGGTGTTCTACTTAACGTACCATTTCATTTGATATCCATGTTGAGGGGTTTGTGAAGAATATTTCAATCCGCCCTCCTGAGACGGCCTCCATGGACTAAAGGTATGTACCACATTGCATTGTCATCACAGCTAAAGCTGTGTGCAAAATTTCACCATGATAGGATATCCGGAAGTATTTGAAAAATCGAATGCAAAATTTGTTCCGTGAAGAAAACAGTAATCCGTCCTCTATAGTCCTCCGCCATGGATCTAACGGTATAATGAGTATACCATATTGCATTGTCATCGGAGCTGAAGCTGTGTGCAAAATTTCAGGGTGATCGGGTAACCGGAAGTAGCCAAAAAATCGATTGCAAGATTTGTACCGGACAAACAGACAGACAGGAAAGCGAGCTAATAAAAACGTTTTAAAAAATAATAAGCAATAAAGTGATTTAGATCGAATCAATTTTTTTATTAAAAAGGAACCTGATCCACATTATTTTCAGCAACGGTCAAGTGACACCGTTACGCTCGTTGCCATCTACGAAGATATTTAATTTTATTAAAATCATGATGAGGTTCAAGTATGGGTTCTAATGGAGCAGCTTGTGTTAGGAAGTGGGCAGGGGTGAGCGTTTGGAAGTCATTAGGATCGGTGGAAAGAGGGGTTATAGGCCTAGAATTGAGAATGCTTTCGATTTGCACCATCACTGTGGTCAGTTTCTCAAAAGTTAGCGTAACATGCTGCAAGGTGCGGTATAGATGATTCTTTGCGGATTTTACTGCCGCTTCCCAAAGCCCACAAAATGAGGGGCTCTTGGGGGAATATGATGGAAATCGATCTCGTTGTTGCTGCACCACGATGAGATTTGGTTTTGGTTGGCGGCTTGGAAGAAGGAATTCCTGAACTCGCTTAGCAGTCGGCGGGCTCCCGCGAAATTAGTCGCGTTGTCGCAGTAAAGGTGACGACATAGATTTCTTCGACCGACAAATCTTTTGAGAGCCGCTATAAACGCTTCTGAAGTCAAATCCGACACAACCTCGGTATGAGTAGCTCGAGTGGTGAAACAAATGAAAACTGCAACATAAAATTTATTGACGCCTCTGCCTCGGATGTGCTGCGTTGTTAGAATGGCCCCGCAGAAGTCCACTCCACTGTGTGTGAAGAGTAACGACATGTTTACTCGGCCTCTTGGTAGGGTCCCCATGATTTGTTGCGATAGGCGGGGGAGATATCTGGTGCAATGTATACAGTTGCGCACCATCTTCCCGGCATAATCTCGAGCGTTTATAATCCAAAATCTTTGCTGAATGAACACCATAAGTGCTTGTGGACCTGCGTGAAAATTTGTGATATGTAAATGCCTAACATATGATTGTACGAAAGAGTTATTCCGCGGCAGAAGGATCGGAAAACGATAATCGATCGGTGCCTTCGCAAGACGTAAACGGCCACCAACTCTTAATAATTTTACATCTGTCCCCACCAAGCCCTCCAGGAAGGGATTGAGTTTTCGCAAACAACTTTTTCTAGGAATTTCGAGGCCCTTTTCCAATGCTTGAATCTCAAATTTGTCTTGCTGAATAGCCCATACAAGTACCATGAAGGCATGGTCGATTTCGGATGCAGATAGTTGCCCAACTGCAACAATTTCGTTTTTAAGCTTAGCTCGTAGCAATCGTGAAAAGTGGAGCACATACGCAAAGCGACGACAATTTTTGTTAAAATCACTGATGGAATGAATGGTGTCGAAGAAGGTACTTGCTGTAGAGCACACTAATATAGATTTTATCTTTCTTCGTTCAGGCAATTCCTCAGGTCGCACATGCCGTTCTTTTGAAGGTGGCCACATTTCCTTTGATTGCCTAAGGAACTCAGGCCCGAGAACCAAATAGAATTAGGTAGTTCCTCAGCTGCCATACCCCTGGAAATGATGTCTGCAGGATTTTCCTTACTTGGAACGTGTCTCCAAATTGCTTGAGTTGTTAGGCGTTGAATTTCCGCTACGCGATTTGCCACATAAGTTTTCCAGTTACTAGCATGATTCGACAGCCAATCGAGAACAATCTCCGAATCTGACCAAAGGAATTGTTCGTTAACCTGCTTTGGGGGGTTCTCCAGAACCTTTACTAGCAGCCTCGAAAGAAGTAAAGCTGCACAAAGCTCTAAACACGGTAAGGATATATTTACTCTAATAGGTGCCACCTTAGACTTGGCTGCCAACAAATTTACTGAAATATTTCCACTATCATCAATAGATTGCTCATACGAGTATATACAGCAGCCATAGGCCCTGGTTGATGCGTCGGCGAACCCATGAAGTTAGATGGTTACTGCCTTGCCTACACAAACTACCAATCTAGGGATACGAATGCGATTGAATTCTTGAAATTGATCCTTGAACTACCGCCAACTAATTTCCAAATTTTGGGGTATCGATTCGTCCCAGTTTAGTTTCAACAACCAGAGTTCTTGCAAAAATATTTTCGCGCGTACAGTTATTGAGTTTATGATCCCTAGTGGGTCAAACAATCGCGCCGTATCCGACAAAATAGATCTTTTAGTGATTCTCGGCGACGAAACGACTGAGGGTTGAAATTGGAATCGAAACTCATCCGCAACAGGATCCCAAATAATACCTAATGCCTTTACGACGTCGACATCGTTGATCCTAATCGTTTTCTTTCGTTCCCCTTCGGAGCACCACTTCCTTAAATTGAATTGTCCTGACTTTAAAATAGTGTCCACACCATGACAAATTTCTAAGAGCTCTTCAAGACTGTCTGCTCCTCTGGGAAGATCATCCATGTAAAAATCCTTCGATACTATTCAAGCCGCTTTAGGTGACTTCGATTTATAATCCTGCGCGAGCTGGTAAAAGCATCTTGTGGCGAGAAATGGAGCTGACGTGGTACCATAGGTAACGGTTTTCAAACGAAAAATCCGCAAATCTGCTGAAAGCTTGTCTTTCCAGAGTATAAGCTGGTAATTACGATCTTCCGGATATACCAATATTTGCCTGTACATGGCCGAGATGTCAGCAGTTAACGCCCGCATATGATAACGAAAACGACATAAAAGAGAAAAAAGGTCATCCTGGATGTTAGGACCTACCATAAGTACATCATTGAGGGATTTATTCGAATCGGTGCGGCAGGAGGCATCAAACACAACGCGAAGTTTTGTTGTCGAGCTTTCGGGACGCAATACGCATCGGTGCGGCATAAAGTAATTATCTTTCGGTGCTTCACTCATAACCAGCTCCTTCATATGTCCTGCGTTCAAATATTCCTTTAAAAACTCCGAATACTGCAGATTTAATGCCGGGTTCCTTGCCAATTTCCTAGTCAAACAATCCAAGCGACGACAAGCAATATTGAACGAACTTGGGAAATTAAATGAGTCCTCACGAAAGGGAAACTTAACCATGAATCTCCAGTCATGTAAGCGTTGTGTGGTTTCGCAAAATATTGTTTCACATTTCGAATGTTCAACACTTGAGGTAGGAGAAAACCCTGCAATATTTGGCAGATGTAGGCAGATTGTCAGCTAATTTAATCTGGCCAACGCAAAGAAGCCTGAAGAACATACCTGCACCAATAAGAAGATCGACTTTTTGGGGTCTGAAGAACCACGGATCCACTAATTGCACATTGTCCGGAATATTCCACAGTAACTCCTTGTGCAGGCTGAAGGCCAGTTATCCGTGGGAGTACATATGAAACAAAATTAGTTTCGAAGTCACAAGTTCTAGATTTGATATCAACTTGGGTAGACCAACGCACGTCAGAAGAGATTTCCAATATTCCGTTGATAGTTAGGTCCGATTTAATTCGCTTTAACTTTAGCATTTGAATTCGGTTTTCGGAAATAAAATTCAGTTGAGAACCTGATCAAGCAAGACTCTGACAAGATGATAGCGTCCTGAATTCATCTTGACGACGGCAGCGGCAAGAAAAACATGATTTTCTACTTTATCTATCGAGAATAATGACGAATTGACGTTAAAATCCTGCAATTTGGATACTTGTGGTTGTAGGTCTACTTGGCCGTATACAGTTTCCTTTATCTTCTCAGGGCTCGGAGAATACCTATGTAACAGTCTATGATGGGGCATGGAACAGACGTCACACTTTTTTGACGTACATTTATTTATTTATTTGCCAAACAAGGCATACTAAAACCTACTACAGAATTATACAATGCATTTATGACTAAGGTAAAAAATAGCTTAAGTCTATGCTATATAATAATAATAGCTTAATTATCTATGCTTATTTATGGTAGTAATTGTGATATAATTTTTTGTTTAAAGGATGTTTTTTTAATGTGGGGTGAGAAGCAAGCACTATGGCTGTTAAAAGTCATACAACATCTGTTGACGGGTTCGTTCTTTGCATATTCGGTCCGATGAGAGTATTCTTTAAGCATTTTGGTATGCCTATTGTGACGAACTTCGGTATTGAACTTGATTCTATCGGACAGGAACTGCACCTTAACGTTATCGTTTAGGGCGTCCAAAGTTAAGCACGAGATAAGCACTTTCCTCCGATGTGACAGCGGCATGAGTTCTAACTTCTTGAGTCTGTCCGTGTAGGGCGGTAAGTTGAAAAAGTCGCGCGGGTCGTGTAGGTTTCTCAGAGCGAAGAGGAGAAAATTTTTCTGTATTGGTTTCCTGACACTGTGTCCTTTAGATAGGCAGTTTATCCTGTGGCGTTTTCACCATGCGTTTTTATAAAACACTGGTTTTTTTTTGGTTATTGCTATAAACTTTATTTATTTCACGATAGGTATTTATAATAGTACTACACTAATTTTTTCTACATATATAGGATATATATATATATATATATATATATATATATATATATATATATATATATATATATATATATACAGGGTGTCCCATATAAACTTACAAAGCGGCCGGCTGTGGATAGGTCTTGGGTAGACGAACAAAAAATCGTATGGGTGGGGGGGGGAAATCGTAACGGTTTAGCCGCTAGGGCGTTTTGAAGTTTTTTTGCTAGAGTTTTACATATCACCCTGTATTTTTGTAACCGTGTACCCCATTTTCATGATTATGGCACCGGTGTACGCAGAATTCCCCCACCTATCTACGACGGTAAAAATAATGGTCCTATCTTATAAACTTTTGGAGTTATGAGTCGCCAAATTCAAAATTTTGTATTTTTTTCACTAAAATTTCAACTAAAACCACCTTTTTCTCCAAAAAATACGTTATAAACCTAAACTTTTTTTTTCCAAAATTAAAAAGTTTGGACAATTTCCTATAAATAATGTATTACAAGTTTTATTCTAGGGCCTTTACTTTAGAAGTTATAAGCAATTTTAAAGTTAATATTGGCCTTTTTCGATGCTTATTTGGCACTTTTCGACAAAGCTCAGATGGAAAAGTACTAAAAAAGGACGAAATAGAGCCAATTTCAACATTAAAAATGCTTATAACTTCAAAAATAGAGGCTGCGGCGTAAAAGTTGTAATACATTATTTATAGGAAATTGTCCAAACTTTTTAATTTTGGAAAAAAAAGTTTAGGTTTATCACGTATTTTTTGGAGAAAAAGGTGGTTTTAGTTGAAATTTTAGTGAAAAAAATACAAAATTTTGACTTTGGCGACTCATAACTCCAAAAGTTTATAAGATAGGACCATTATTTTTACCGCCGTAGATAGGTGGGGGAATTCTGCGTACACCGGTACCATAATCATGAAAATGGGTTACACGGTTACAAAAATACAGGGTGATATGTAAAACTCTAGCAAAAAAACTTCAAAACGCCCTAGCGGCTAAACCGTTACGATTTCCCCCCCCCCACCCATACGATTTTTTGTTCGTCTATCCAAGACCTATCCACAGCCGGCCGCTTTGTAAGTTTATGTGGGACACCCTGTATATATATATATATATATATATATATATATAATATATATATATATATATATATATATATATATATATATATCAACGGTGGGCAAATGCGGCTCTTCGTTGAATCAAGTTCGGCTCCAAACGTATCTCTTTAAATTATTGAATATTCCAGACGGGTGTGGAAATGCTCTTAATTTTTGATTTTTGAAATTACATAATACATATAACATATAATGCGGCTCTTTACAATTATGAAAAACCCACATGCGGCTCTCATTAACCTCATGCGTGCCCACCCCTGATATATATATATATATATATATATATATATATATATACATATATCGGTTATATATACATATATCTTTGATGTCTTTTTTTTAATATTCGATTATATTTGTCGGCGAGAACAACAAGGAACCTTCGGACAGTAAAGTAGAATACCGAGATGCCGGAAATTGGATACTTGATAACACGATCGGGACGGAACGGAAAACGGCAAGATCACTGAACTTTGAGTTCGGTGATCGATGAAGTGTTCCGATTGATCGGGTTTATCGTGTGGGAGGTTATTGTGTGACTTAACGTAAACTTGGTAATTAAGTTTACGCGGTCACTACAATGCACAAGAATTGCTTCTTAGCATATTTGAATCTGCTTAGAACAGAGAGCTCCAGAAATTTTGTGCATTCGGAAATCGCATGACTAGGATCCTTACAAAAAAAAAACAATCAGATTTAGACACGGTCAACGCGACAGAGCTCGAGTTATGCCACTTTGCTTTAGGTGGGCGAGGGAACTTTGAAGATGCTGGACAGGTTTCAGATTTGCTTTCCGATTTACCTTCTCTGGCTTCTAAATATTGGCATCGCTTATTTAGAACCTTGGAACAATTATCCCAGGTGGGTAAGGTAGAGTGTTCCATAGATTCTTCCCACTTGTTTTGTGACTCGGGGTCTAGTTTACCATTAACTAAATGAATGAATAACGCGTTAGTGATATCTTCATTTGATCCCAAGCTTCTTAGTGCACTTATATGGGCGTTTGTACTGTCCACCAAATATCGCAGTTGATTTGCAGAATTCTTTGTCACTTTCGGCAAATTAAACAGATCGATAATGTGCTCTTGAAATGTCAAATATTTATTATCGTATCTTTCCTTAAGTTGGCCAAGTGCCTTTGAATAATTCCCCTCACTAGCCTCAAACGCCTTTACTGTACGTAATGCGGCACCACTAAGGCAAGAGAGTAAATGGTTAAACTTTTCAATGGCCGATAATGAATCATTATTATCCACTAACTTTGTAAAAGTTCCTAAAAAATTCGATATATCCACCGAAAATTGCGGATTTAGGACCGAATGTTCCTGCTCGGGCACCAAATGTAAAAATGCAAGCTTTTTTTTACATTTGAGGAAAATATAAAAAAAAAACTAAAAACACCGCACTACGTTATAACACGTCTTTATTATTACTCAGTTCGAATCAAAGAGAGGAAGTTCTTCGATTTTACAAAAGGTATAATGAAAAGAAACAATGTTCAGTGACTCGGAAGCCACTGAACTTGTTTTACAAATTAAAGTAGGTACATTGGATACAAATTTTTTGATAAGACGGAACAGAGCATACGTAAAAAAATCAGGACCAATATGGGAGATTTTCTTTTGGTGCAGTAACAAATTTAGCTTTTTAAATTCACTTAATTGCAAAATGCATTATGCAAAAACTATTTGACCGACAGTAATCGGGGTTTGGATATAAGTTAAACATGCCTTTAACTATCTAATTCCAAAATTAAATTTGAAAATAATGGTCTCTTCTTTCCTTGTGATAACTTTGAAGTGAGGTACTTTTTTCGCAGTTTTCGGATATTTTGAAATGCAAAAATTCAAATTTCAAAAATCCACCTTGGGGTAAGTTTTAGCAAATCCAATAACGAACAAAACATGCTCAACAAATTTTTCGCCTAGAAGCCTTCTGTTTCCTAATAGTTTTTAGGATCCAAAACCAATTCCAATTAAATCGATTACAAGATTTCGAATAATAATTTTATTTTATAATTAACATAAACGAACCGATACAAACTGCAAATCATGGCAAACTAAAACTATATAAATTTTTATGCTATAATTGATATCTTTTTGATATCAGTAGGCTAGCGCAACTAAGTTGATACTAACAAAGTTGTTATTAACATAACCGGCCACCTTGGGAGTAACAGCTTCGAATGAACCCTTTTTTATTTAAGCATCCACTGGGAGAGGACAAATTTTACTGATTGCCCTTTTTAAGATGCCATTTATGGTTCGTACGCTGGCAACGCAAACATGACCATCGTTTCCAAGGTGCACCTGTAGTACGCGTCCCATAGCCCATTTGAGAGGCGACAGCCCATCTTCTTTCAGTAAAACCAACGAACCTATTTTTAAGTCTGGAGTAATATTTTTCCATTTTATCCTTCGTTGTAAAGTATGAAGGTATTCATTTTGCCAACGAAGCCAGAATGTCTGCATTTTTCCCTGCATTTGTTGCCATCGGGATAAGTGTTTGACATCAACATCGTGATATGTGGGACCGGGGATTCCAACCATCGGGCCACCTGTTAGAAAGTGACCTGGAGTGAGAGCTTCCAGGTCATTGGGATCATCTGAAAGAGGAACAAGAGGTCTAGAATTAAGAATGCTTTCTATTTGACAAACAGTCCTCTGCAACTCGCCCATAGAGTACGGTTGAAGGCCGAAAACTTTGCGAAGATGATGTTTGGCTTGTTTGATTGCAGCTTCACAGAGGCCGCCGAAGTTGGGTGATCGAGGCGGTATGAATTTCCATGTAATCCCGTCCTTGGAGCACATTTCCTGTATAAGGCGAGAATGCCCTTCCGATTTGAACAAATCATTTAACTCTCGCAGCTCTCTATATCCTCCGACAAAATTTGTAGCATTATCCGAGTAAACCACGGAGACATTAGGACGACGAGCCTTAAATTTGATAAAGGCCGATAAAAAACCCTCACTGGAAAGATCTTCGGCTACTTCTAGGTGGACAGCCTTCACAGCTAAGCATATGAACAGACATATGTATGATTTCGTAGGAGCCCGATTTCGCACCGGATTCTTTATGTAAAATGGGCCGCAAAAATCCACTCCAGTATGACAGAATACGGGACTAGGTTGAACCCTTGGCGAAGGTAATTGGCCCATTAACTGCTCCATCATTTTGGGTCGTAGTCGCGCACAACGAACACAATTTCGAATCACCTGCTTGATGACGCTCCTTCCTTCAATGTGCCAAAACCTTGTGCGGATTATAGCGAGTAGAGTTTGACATCCGATATGCAAGTGCTTATGGTGATAGTGACGAATTAGTGCTCTTGCCAGATTAGACTTCGGGAGGATGATGGGATGTTTACTATCAAATGCCAAATCTGATTCATGTAGTCTCCCACCAACGCGGATCACACCATTATCGTTTAGGAACGCGTTTTGAGTTTTTAATACACTATTAGTCCTCAAACAATTGCGGTTACTTAAAGCACCATAATCCTCAACGAAATAATGTTTTTGAACCGAACGAATAGCGGATATTAACGCGCGTTCAAATTCGTCAGCACTAATTGGTCCATAGGATACACTTGCTGGATCCTTTGATTTCATTCGCGAGTTTGTGTAAAAGCGATAAATATAAGCAAACGAATTAACTAAACGAATGAATGAGTTACAAAATCTTGATAACTCCACTATATTTTCTGATACACCGACTACAAAAGCAGAGACACTTTTGCGCATTTCGGGTAAAGTATCTTCGGTTTGATAATTCACTTCAGGCCAACAATTTTCTGTGAATCGCAAGAATCCAGGTCCAGAAAACCATAAGGATGAGTCGACAAGCTCAGACGGAGATGCTCCACGACTTACAAGATCCGCTGGATTCAAATGTGTAGGTACATGTCGCCAGGTCATGGAGTGTGTCAATTCCTGTATTTTTGAAACTCGATTGCTGGCAAATGTGTTCCACTTGGACGGAGATGAGTGAAGCCATGCGAGTACAATCGTAGAGTCTGACCAGCAATATACTTCTCTGATGACAGGGCGAAAGATGTTCACCACTCTTGCTATAAGTTCTGCTAACAATAAGCCGGCACAGAGTTCTAATCGCGGAATGGAGATTGTTTTTAGTGGGGCAACACGGGATTTGGCCGCTAATAAATTACAACGTATATCCTGCCCTTGTGTGCAACGAGCATAGACGCAGGCTCCATAAGCAGACATGCTGGCATCCGCAAAACCATGGATCTCTATGTAATGAGATGGCATCAGAACGAAGCGAGGAATGACAACTTTTTCGACTGAAGATAGTTGACTGTGCAGCCAGAGCCAATTACTATGAAGATCCTGCGGCAACGACTCGTCCCACGCGAGCTTTAGAGCCCATAACTTCTGTAGGAAGATTTTGGTGCGTACGATGATTGGATTCACCAATCCCAATGGATCGAATAGGCGACTAATAATAGATAGAACTTTGCGCTTTGTCACGTGAGCGGTGGCATCAGATGCTTGCAAATGTTGAAAGAAAAAACGAAATGTGTCTTCTTGTGGTTGCCAAAACATTCCCAACGTTTTTACAAAGTTATCGCCTGATACCTGAATGTGTTTTTCCAAAGCTGTACCCCTAACGGATGATAGAATCTCTGGGATGTTAGAACACCATTTTGCCAATTCAAACCCTCCGGAACTCAGTAACTCGTCCACTTCGTGTTGAATTCTTCTTGCTTCTTCAATTGTCTCAGCTCCAGTAAGCATGTCGTCCACATAGAAGTCTCGTTTAAGGACCTCAGATCCGAGAGAATAAGTAGCTGAGGCTTCCAATGCTAATTGTCGAAGACAAGCTATTACAAGGAATGAGGCCGAAGCCATGCCATATGTTACAGTAAGCAAACGATATATCTCCAAAGGAGCTTTACGACTGGTTCTCCATAGAATGCATTGCCAATTCGTATCGGTATTTAAGACTCTTACCTGCCGATACATTTTAGAGATGTCCGCCGTGATAGCATATCGTCTTGATCGAAAGCGAAGCAAAATGTCGAATAAGTCATCCTGTATTACTGGTCCAACCATCAATGTATCGTTCAGAGAGAAGCCTGAGGTTGTTTTACACGAAGCGTCGAATACCACCCGTAGTTTAGTGGTACTGCTATCCGGCTTTAAGACGCAATGGTGTGGTAGAAAATAGTACTTATCCAAACTTGAAAGGCTCGTTACTCGCTCCATATGGCCAAGCTTAACATATTCTAACATGAATTCTACATATTGCTTTAGCATTTCGGGATTCCGCTCTAATTTTTGCTCTAAACTGAAAAATCTTTTCTTCGCGATTTCTAATGAGTTTCCAAGGATTGCGGGATTTTTTCGAAATGGCAATCGTACCCAAAATCTACCGGAATTATCACGCTTTACATGCTCCACAAAATGTTTTTCGCACTCTTCCTCCTCGACATTTAAAACCTTCGGTGATGAAGCAATCTCCTCAATTTCCCAAAATTTCTTTACTACATCGTTTATCGCCTGCTCATCATCCTGCAAGTTCCCTACTGCAACCATGCAACGAATTGTTTTTAATTTACCGCCACCACATACAATCCAGCCGAATAAAGTTTTTTGGAGAACTGGAAGCCCTTTACCAAGACGCACTTGTCCCACAGACAACAATTCGAAGAATTAGCCAGCGCCAATTAGAATATCGACGGGTTGCGGTGTGTCGAAAGCAGGATCGGCCAGTACTAGATTTTGCGGCATCTTCCAGGCTTTTGTATCTAAAGGTAGGTTTACATTTGCAAGTGCTTTCGCGAAAGTCACTTTCACGAAAGTAAATAGAATAGGGCTCTATCCACTTGCGCAAGTGCTAGTTCACTGTCATGCAGTGTTTACATGGCGTAAGTGGAAGCGAAAGTTAGACTTTCATGTCAAAAACGACTTACTTTCGCGAAAGTACTTGCAAATGTAAACCTTACTTAAGCCTCGACTGGGTTGTTGGTTAGATATCTTAGGAAGGACCAGCGCTTCAATAGTTGTGCAGAAATCGTTATTACGGGATCGAATGACCAGCTCTACCTTATGCTTCACCACGATTGGTACAGGAGCAATGCCATCAACATTTACATTGACTTTACATCTTCTCAGGCGAAGCTGTTGCACCAATCTCTTTGTAACAAAGTGAGAAGACGACCCAGAATCCAGCAGCGCTCTATATGGAGTGAGAGTTCCAAGGCTACCCTCTATATCAACTAAAGCGGTGGCTAGAACAACATCAGATGGGTCTGAGGACGTCTGTTCTCCGTCGTCCTTGAAACCAATTTGCGAAGTCATGGCGCTTATGGATGATACATCTTGCTTACGAGAAGATATTGATTCTTTGCTAGCAGGACTTGATTCCTCGTTGATTCCTTGCGTTTCATTCCTATGTAACAAAGTGTGGTGTTTGTAAGAACAATATCGACATCGTCGTGCCTTGCAGTTTTTGATTGCGTGCCCCGTCTTTAAGCAATTAAGACACTTTAATCCTTTTGCTTCGGCGTATCTTTCTAGCGGTGCCAGCTTGCGAAAGAACCCACAGCTAGGAATATCATGATCTTGACCCTTGCAGGCAGCGCATGTAGGTACTGCATGATTTGCAGAGAACGATGACCTATGTAGGGGTTTTCCTTTACAGGAAACCCTGATCTCGTCTCTGGAAGATTGGACAGGATCTCTCTTGCCAAACTCAACGTTCTCTAGAGCCTGACATCGTCTGTTGAGAAAAGTAGAAAATTCATCTAATGTGGGCAAAATATTAAGAGGAGCTTCTTCTTCCCATTTCAATTTTGTAGTCGTGTCAATTTTGCTTCCAACTAGATTTAATAAAAGACCCTCAGCTATTTGTTCCCTTGTTGCCATGCTTCTCAAAGCCCTTAGGTGGGAATTAACTTGGTCGCTGATTGATCTTAACTTAGATACCGACGGCTTATCAACAGGTTTCAATTCTACTAAAGCTTGGATATGCCCTTGGATATGCCCTAGGCAAAGCTTTGGGAGAATGTTCCTCCTTCAGTGACAACAATTTGCTCTTTATCGCCACGTAAACCTCTTCATAAGAACATCGTTTGTCACTGCTCTGCTCTTCAGGATCTTCAACCTCTAATTTGGTTTGGTATTCGTTGAACCGAGTCATATAGGCTTCTAGTAAGCCTAATCTAGTCTCAACTTCAGATGATGACATGACTCTACCAGGAGTTTCTACATACATAGGTTTTCATTTTAGTTTGCTGCATAGTTGTTATTAACACCTTCGTTAAGAGATACTTAACAAGAAAGGTCAAAAAACTGAATTTTTAGTGAATTTTTCAGTTTTTAGGCTACCACAAATTTTCTTGGGAGTTTCATGCTTGCGCACCCCTAGATATTATTGGGGATATCATTTCTGACCGATTCCACCAAAAAAGTCCATTACATCACGCCAAAACCAAAAGTTATTGGTTTCACTGCTCTAGCGCCTGGACTATTAAAGAAACTAGTGAATTGGAAGTCAAATTTACAGAGGAAAAAAACATTTTTGTATTACATAATTTATTATAGGGCTGCAAATGAATGCTAGAAATGGATTCCAATTATTATTTAATTTTTTTTAATAAACTGATCAAATGACACTCCTCATACATATGTATGTTGTAATACCAGTCTTACTTGTCCAGTGGCTTTTTATAAATATTTAAAATTAATATAACGTAGAGAATTTGAAAAGCGAAAAGTCTAAAAACCATTTACTCCAACAAATCAATTATAAACAAATTTGTTGTCATGGCAGTGACAAAGTCGATTCCCGGTAAGAATGTAATATACTATACGGTGTAGTCCTCTTGAATAATGTTGCCATAGGAATTATTCATTAAACCTCTTGTATGCAACAAATTAAAATTTCATTTGCAAACGGACGTTCCCCATGGGTAATGAAAGTTGAGAACGTCCTCAATTTGAGCCAGAGGCTTGCATATTTTCATGCTGTAATATAATAATTTTGTTTTCTTTTAGAACAAGCTTCAAATCGTATGCAGAAGGCTTATTTTAAATTTACATACAGATATAACTATTACAGCACATTCGCAGGTAAGCTATCAAGTCAAGTTCTACCTAATCTCTCTTTTCATTGTGCCTTTTCCCTTTATCACCAATTCACAAAAATGGAAAAAACTTGTGTATTTGTTGCTGTTTAGCACAAAACTACTGAAATTATATGTGGGTAACTTATCGTCACGGAAAAAGAGAAAAGGTTATGTAATGTTAAGGGCATATAAGAGAGTAATCACGTCATAAAAGTTTATGTCGGGCTTATGTGAGGGCTAGAAATACCTTTGGGTATGGCAGGTGAGGTGAAAATAGCAGTCAATAAGACAACTGGGAGCTGCTCTCACAGCAAACACGTAAGCACTTTATTATCATAGAGGCTAGAAGGAAATTTGTGGTAATGTTTCGTCGTCTTATAAAAGGAATTCTTTAATCCAAATTAGTTCTTGAGAAGCGCCCCATTGGGGTCGTTAAACGGGTAAGAACTGCAGGTCCCTCATTCCATTATATGACATTCTGCTTCTGAGATTTTTGTGTATGGTCCACGAATAGCATGTTTTATGTCTTATTGTAATTTTGTAATTTTATTTTGTTAGACAATCGTAACACACTGATTTATCTTTAGAAGATTTAAATTGCTTAACCGCTACAGTATATGAAACAACCCTATCTAGAGAAAAAATGGCCATAATACATATAGATGCGTTTATGCCGTTGCATATGAAGTTAAAGTAAAATTATAGTTTCTTCGACAAACCACCTCAAAGACGTCTTCTTAGTTACGGGATCCCAAACTCCCACTGTAATACCCAGGACACACCAGCACTCTAAATCTTAATTATGACGTCAAAATGACGTAGACCCATACAAAAGATATGGAAATAAAATGCAGTCTTCGTCATTCTGACGTCATAATCAAGATTAAGAATGCTGGTGTGTCCTGGGTATAACTAAGAGTTATTGTCTACCGAGGCTCAGTAGTAAGGTTGTCCGACTGAGATTTTCATTTCATTTCATTTATTTATTAAAGTTTCAGTACATCAAGATTTACAATATCTTATTCCGCTAAAAGCGTATGTACTTTAGAATTACATAATGGCAAATTAAACAAAAACAATTATGAAATGTATAAATTTTTAAATAAAAAAAAAATAATAATATATGAAAAACAAATAAGAAGAGGGAATGAAAAAAACTGAAAAACTAATATATGTAACTGAAGGAATATTATTGACTAGTAAAATAGTTAAAGACACGTTTCCTGAAAACACCCAATGACCCCGCACTCTGTATATCAGCGGATAAACTGTTCCATAATTATGTAGAATGAACAAAAAGAGATCTCTACGTCATTAAATGGGCGAATCTAGGTAGGATAAATAGTATTCTTCTAGTCGTACGACCAAATCGAAGATACTCATGGAGGTATGATGGACGATCAGAGTGTAGGAGTGTATAAATGAATGTCATTGCCTTGAGCGATAAGTACACATCAAGTGTGCACCCCAGAACAGAAGAACGATATCGACTTATATGGTCAGATCGGCGAAGATTATAATTAAGCCTTGTACAATCGTTGAAGGCTACATTGAGTTTATCACGACATGACGCATCAAGGGACGGGAAGACCAAGCTAGCATAGGTGAAGTATGGTAAAATTAACGTTTTGATTTGCTTTGAACGAGTACCTAAGGGCAGAATGGAAGCGTACAGCCATATACGACGCATATTTCCATATATTTTAGATAGAGTATGAGAGATTTGGTCACAGCAAGTTAATTGTGAGTTCAGATTGCCTAGATTTTTGATTCGCGATTTTTTTTTATATGAAAAAACCAAGCTTAGGAGTAACCCTTTATACAACCAGTCCGTCATGTCGTTCAGTTCATGGTGCAATGTTTAGTAGAGGTTCCGCCAAAAGAGTTGATGCCGGAGCGCGCAGCTGGGGAAATTAAAGCTGCACACAAATAAAAATTGCGCACATATTGATAAGAAATGCGCTTATGTATTTTCAAATTTCCTCTTCGAAATTTGTAGCGACTAGGCTAAGGGACGGGAACGGCATGCGGGGATTCTACTGCGCATGAAAAACGCGACTTTCTCGGCATCAACTCTTTTGGCGGAAGCTCTAGTAAGCTTGATTTGAAGAATAAAGGAGAATAGGAAAGGTTAGGGGGGGTTTGGAGGGTGTAAAAGAAAATGACGATGAACCTCACGTTTGAACTCTAAGGTGTTATACGAGTTCGGAAATACTGACTGGGGGAGGTTATTCCACAGTCGAGTTGTTCTATTCATAAACGAACTTCTATACCGTATTGTGCGCGAAGGGGGGGAGGGCTGTAGGGTATGGGGGTGAGCCGAGCGGGCAAGTCTTGTGTTGCGGGAAAAATATTGCCGTGCAGGCAGGAGGTCCCGAATTTTAGTGGAACAATCGCCATGGTAATAGCGATAAAGTAGATACGGAGAGGACTGCTACAGCCGGTACGGTGGCTTAAGGTGTCTATGGAGGCACGAAAGGGGCCATCACCAATGAGTTTGAGGGCGCGATTTTGCACCTTGTCGAGACAAGTCAAGGTGGTTTTTGGAGCGCCTGCTCAGATATACGAGTTGTATTCAAGGCGCGGCCGAATTTAGGATTTGTAGATTGTAGTCAAGGCGGCTGGCTGGAGGAGGAACTTGCATCTTTTGAGAAATCCAAGACATTGGGAGGCTTGTTTGGCGATTTGGAATACGTGATCATTCCATCGCAGATGCTCCGTTAATGTTACCCCTAGGCTGTTGAGAGTTGAGACAGCCGTTAGATTCTCTTTATCCACTGAGATAGGAGGAAGGTCGGTACAATTTTTGTTGGAGATCAGGCACTACTTCGTTTTCGTGGCATTGAATTCGACGCGATTCATTTCGCCCCAATGAAGAGTCGATTCGATATCCCGGTTGATCGAAGTGGACATCAGTTGACGGTAGTAAAGACAAGGTCTGGTCTGGCACGTGCTTGTCTTAAGCCTCAATTATACTGGACGCAACGGAAAGCAACGGAATGGAAAGTTAACGTTATGGAATCGTGCTGGTTATAATGATGGAATCGAACGTATTCAAATGTCACTTTTTTGAGCATTTTTTTGCCAAATTTTGGACTTATGCTTAAAATTTTCATATTCGTGCAATTTTTTATTATAAAGAATTTCATTATCTTCCACTTGATTTCTAAATTTTTCAACAAACTCTGACTACATTTTGGGCTAAATAATAAATGACAAAATCAGCTGTCATTTATACTTCAATCCGTCGGTTCCTTCAAGTTCCAAAGTTTTTAAACTTTGATCCGGTCCGTTCCGTTGCGTTGCGTCCAGTATAACCACTTCAATATAATTTCTCTGTAATGAAACTCTTTTTGACATTTCAATCCGGTCCGTTGCGTTCAGTATAATTGAGGCTTTATATTGTCGAAGGAGTAAGCGAAATTCAAAGTACCGTCACCAGCGAAGCAGTGAAGTGGGTTGGAGGGTATTGAGAGCAGATCATTAATGAATATTAGAAAAAGTGCGGGTGAGAGAATTGACCCCTGGGGAACTCCGGCCGAAATGACGTGGGAGTTGGATTCGACGCCATTCAATACTACCTTGATTGAACAGCCTGAAAGAAAGCTCTTAATCCAGTTCCTTAGAACTAAGTGTATACCAATAGCTTGGAGTTTATTCAACAGAGCAGGATGCCATACTCTGTCAAAAGCCTTTGGTATATCTAGAGCAACCAGACCAGACTCACCAAAGCTGTGAATGTGATACGCTCAGTTATACACACAAGCAGATCGCCATTAGACCGTTTTGGTCTGAAGCCGTATTGCCTGTCGTGTATAATTTGGTTGGATTCTAGATATTTCATCAGCTTTTTATTGATTATTGTCTCTATGATTTTGGAGAGAACAGAAGTAGTTGCTATTGGGCGGTAGTTTAAGGGGTCGCTGGCTTCACCTTTTTTTGGGATTGGCTGAACATGAGCTAGTTTCCAAGAGTCAGGATACACTCCGGAGAAGTAAGACATGGCAAAAAGTTTGCGCAGGGGTTTAGTCAAAGGTGAGGCACATTTTTTAAGTACCATAGGGGGATTTTGTCGGGACCAGTGGATTTATTGACTTCGAGTTCACCTAAATACCTCGCGAGTCCTGAAGTGAACCCTGTCCATTTGATGTGGATGGTATTCTCAAGAGTGGGGGTGACATAGCAGCATCGGGTAGCGAAGAATTTGCGGCGAACAGAGAAGCTAATAGGTCGGCCTTGAGTTTGCTTTCTGTTATCAGTTCCTTGTTGTGAATAAAGGGAGGTGTTGAGGAGGAAGTAAAATTCTTCTTGATGGCAGTTACCAAGGTCCAGAAGTTTTTACTGCCTGTAGTGGAGTTAAGGATCTTACTTTTCAATCTATCATCAAATGATGATTTGACTTCCCTGATGATGGAATTACAGGAGTTTCTAAATTTGATGTACTCACGACGAAGTGGCTCGTTAGGCGAACGTCTGTATGCTCTATATGCGGCTTCTTTATCTTTGATTGCGTTCATACATTCCCCATTGAACCATTTGTTCGGCCTAGGCTTCACAGATTTGGTAGAGTGAGGGATGAACAAGCGCATACCCGCTCGTATAATTTTGGTGACCCAGAGGGCCGCATAGTTCGCATTGGCATTACGGAAACACAAATCCCAGTCAGTTGGCTGGAAGAAGCGAATAAGACCCAACCAGTTGCTTTCTCATAGTGCCACACAGTTCTTTTAGGAGCTGTGATGGTTGTGGTCGAGGATGGATATGGGAAATAAGCGCTAATTTGTTTGTGGTCCGAGTTGCCAAGGGGTGAGCTAACCTTGACGGAGTATCGCTTCGGATGAGAGGTAAGAAACAGATCCAGGAGATGGGCTCCTTGACCTGGAATATCAGGGACTCTCGGACATTTAACAATTTGGTTTAAGTTGTTGAGGCTCGCAAAGAGCTCGGCGTTTTTGCCAGGAACACTGGTGCCATTTGAGTAATTTAGCCAATGTACATTGTGAACATTGAAATCACCCGCAACAATGATTTCGCTCTCCGGGTGGGAAAACAAAAATCCGGAAAGCTGTTCGGAAATAGCATCGAAGGCTGAGGTGGTGGCTTCATTACTAATATTAGGACTCCTATATAAAAAACAGAAGAATATGACGTGGTAATGGATAATTATTTTAATCCAAAGATGGTTAAAATCAGAAGACGTACTACTGTACACCTTCTGAAACTCCACGTCATTCGTAATATATATGGCCAATCCCCTATGGACGGAAAAGTTGTGCACTAAGTTATACCCTGTCACCTTAAATCGATCTAAATCAAGATCTGGTAATACTTGGGTTTCACTCAGTGCGAATATATCAGGGGCATGGAGCAGCAGTTCACAAGTAATGGCAAGGAAGTTCGCATTCAGTCCCCGAATGTTGCAAAAATTAATCCTAAAATTATTATCGACTGTTTTGCGTGAGGTTCATGACCTGATTTGCAGCCGGCTGCACCGGCGATGCATCCATCGGAGCTAACGGGAATAGTCTTGTTGCAGTATTATGCCTGCTAAAACAAGACGACTCTTATTAGCCGACCGATTAAGGCTGCAGCGCCGGAGCGGCTAGCAGAAAGCGGGTGGAGGAGACTTACTTGTTGTCCGTCAGTCCTTCGGTTTTATTGTTGTTTAGTTAATTGGCGGCCTTCACTTGGTTTTTTGTTTTGGTTATTAATTTTTTTGTATTAGTTTGTGGAAGGAAGGAGGTGTCTACATGACTCCTATACAATGGAATGCAGCAGGATTAAGATGCATTTAGCAGTAAGTGGTTGGAAACACAGTTCTCAACCAAACCAATAGGACTTTTTAAGTAAATTTGGGCATCGTCTGCATACATGTGAAGTTTACAGTTAGTCACGACACTGCTGAGATCATTTATCAAGTATTTGAGTGCGACATGGTTTACCGAATGCTGTGCTCACCGACATGGACACATGGTTCACCCAGACAAAGTACATTCCAACACTGTCCACAGCTATGTGTATCATCTTTATTGGATACTTCATACGCCTACTCCAAAAAAATTTCGAAATAATTTTTAAATATCCGGCAATGTTTAAATATTTTTGCTCTACGACCGATATCAAAACCTACACGCCGGCCAGTAGTTGCAATATGGTCAGTGTCGTCGGGCTATACGGATATATTGCCGGCAAGTTTGAACATATTGATGGAAATAATGCTGAATTTTGAGCAATGTCGTTCAGCCAGTATAGCCGGCCATACATTACTGAAAAATGTTGCTCGTTTATAGGCACTTTTAACACATCAAATACTGCAAGACAAGAGAATTTTTAGGCTTTGCATGCTTTTCGAATATTTCCGAATATTTTTTTTCACATTTGCCCATTGCAATTGTTGCAGTTAATGTAAAGCTAATGTGCCTACAAAAGAGCAACATTTTTTCGGCATTGTGTGGCCGGCAATTATGGCTGAACAGCATTGCTCAAAATTCAACATTATTTACATCAATATGTTCAAACTTGCCGGCAATATATCCGTATAGTCCGACGAAACTGCCCCAATTACAACTACTGGCCGGCATGTTGCTTTTGATATCGCTCATAGAGCGAAAATATTGATGCGAAGGCTATTTAATTTAATTGGAATTTTTTTTTGGACTAGGAGTATGTAGTATACCTTAAAGAATGCATAGTTGTGGGTGGTGTAGGAGTGTAATTTGTCTCGGCTCGATATGCGGGAACCCACAGCATCCGGTGAACCAAGTCGCACCCAAATACGTGCAGAGTTCGAGGAGATCCCCTTGACTGAGGCCATGCAGTCTCCCAGCAATAGGTTGCATTTTTTCCTTCAATTTATAATTTCACAATTATTACATTTCGACATCATAAATGATTATATGCTGATCGTTTATCCGTAAGACCCTGGAACATATGTTAGTTATGTACCTTATATATTCTATATCAGTGCACGTATGTTGCGAAGAAAAATCGATTGACACCGTACCAGATGAAGTAGGGCTTTCAGCATGGGATCTACAATGGTTTAAGTTTAAGTGGATCTTCCGCATACTTACAGCTTTGATATTCGACAACAACTTAGATAAGAATGGTAAACACAGAGGCCTCTGTATACCGCAGGGTGGAGTCCTCTCATCGCTGTTAAGGCTTATGGTTGTGGATGCAATATTTAAAGTCACCCTTCGTCATTCTAGTAAAATTTCTGAACAACTACACATGTATCTAGAATTAACTCATCATCGCCACATTCTTCTCTTTTTTAATAAGCAAACAATGTACATATCCAGCAGGATCTGTAAGCTTACAGAAGTACTGAAATAAGCACTTACTAGTAAGTGGTAGGCAGGCCTAACCATACCCCTTACAGAAGGACTTATTTTTACACGCGATGTTATAGGAGTACTTTCATTTTTACTCTCCTTAGCGTAGTTACATAAGTACTTACCTTTGAGTACTTACAGAACTGCTCATATTAGGACTTGTTATATTAGTGCTCCATCGGTAAGTGCTGCGTAGAACTCCTGCTGGGTATGCTACACTTACAAATAGTTCTTTTCTTCCAACCATTGTCATACGTGTAGGCGGGAAATTCTCGGGCAACGCTGTAGCCAAAACATTGCGAAAATATGTCTGATTACATGTGGCTCAGCAATTGTATCGGCCACACATTTTCGAAAATATAGCTGGGCCATATTTTCAGAAATATTACCGGCAACGTGCATTTTATGTTGTTTTTTTACAGGTACCTTAAAAGCTTTAAAATTAATAAAAAAGAAAGAGAGAAAGTGATGCAATTAATTCTAAACAGGCAAAACTTATTCTATTATTAAAATAAACTAAACCTTTCACTAACTTCTTAATGTCATGAGCAATTAGTTTAGGGAATCTGAAGCGTTTTTCAATTTCTTCATCATCATAATGGTCCATGACGACAATTCTGTTATAGTTCAGTCTTTCCTTTGATTGTTTTATTTACATAAAATAATTCCACTTTCACGCAAAATCATGTCATCTTGTTCAGTATGATTTCAGATTCGAACACCCCGGATTTCGAAATTTTACACATGGCAAACGAGGTGTAACATCATTATCTTACCTTCAACCCTAGATTTTGTCTGGGGTAATCTTGGTTAATGTTTCTGTTAATTTCATAATTAATAAGGGTGGGTGCCAAGATACAATTCCGAATTTGCTACTTTCACCCGAACACTTCGAAATTACGAAGCGTGCCAAAATACATTTCACAAATTGTATTATAGTGGAGTCAGATGAGCAAAACATAAGGAATTGTCTCGAGAGTAAAATTTTTTTAGGAACATGTTATTACATCGAATACTATACGAAATGGACATTTTCTACCTCTAGCAACCGCCGCCGTGCACCGCTACGTAAGTTATCGGCACTTACATATGTCAAAAATTCACCATTTTGGTCGTTCTTTCTAAATATAGATGCGTATATCTCGGCATGTGTAGGTCCGAAAAAATCGAAAAAAATAGAGGTTGTTCGTTATGATATTGGCTACCAGCGGTTACAATATGAAACTTTTATCTCTACATATAACCTCAAAAAATTCAAAAACTGAAGAAACTACTGAATTTTGGTTTTTTGGTGATAACTTCAGATATTTCTCGTGAAATTTGATGTTTGTTTGTTTCAAAAGTTATACTTTATAATGTGAACAATAATTGGTTAAAATTTCAAGTCAAAATAACTAATACAAGGCTCAAAAATTGACTTCAAATTTGAAAATTGATTGGCCTATCAGTTTTGTGCATCGCTTCGTATGAGGTTCTTACTTTTTTTTAAAATGTAGCTTCTTTTATGCATTTTTGATGGTGAAAAAGAAAAAAATTTAAACTTGAAGAAAAGTGAAAAAAATCGAATTGACAATCGACAATTTTTGCATTTTTTCGTCATTTTTTTTAGAAAAAATACACAGTTTTTGATAAAAGTCAATTTTTCGATCATCATATGTCAAAAATGAACTAATAATACAATAGAAATTGAACTTTGCCAAAAAAAGGTCAATTTTTTCTAAAAAATTGACGAAAAAATGCAAAAATTCACGATTTTCGATTGGATTTTTTTTTCACTTTTTTCAAGTATAAAAATGTTTCTTGTTTACCATCATAAAGTGCATAAAAGAACCTATGTACATTTTAAAAAAAGCAGTGGGTGTGTGTACTTATGTACGCGCATTAGAAGTTATACTTAACCCTAAGCCTTATATGCGTCGCCAGCTGGATCAGCTTTTATCTACCTGATAATACTGGTGGTATTTCTAAGTCTTACTCTCTTCCTTTTGGTTTCTTTCCGTTTTAGCTACTGATAGAGGTTATTTAGCTTCTCCTCAACTTTATTTTATAGATCACACAATCGTACCATTATAGTCTATGACGTTCATTGATGCTCTTAGCCGTGCTTTAGCTGTCGGTTACAGCGAAACACTTTGCTCGGCCAATCTCCGGCATTCCAAAAGGATATGGTCAGTGTCCTCTATCACATCTAAGAATGTCGGGCATTGCCGGGACTCATCTTGTCCGAACCGATAGAAGTATGCCCTCATAACTCACCTCTCCATACTCTTTCGTGACCCATCCTCCACGTTTGTTATGAGCCTGTGGGTTCATCGACCGGGGGTAAACTCATTCTACTCCCTTCGCCACTTCTGAAATAAACTCACTTCTAAATTATGCTCACTTCCCTAGCTTATTTTTCTAGTGGTTACTCAATTGAATTGAGCGGGTTGGGGTAACTAAAATATAATACGAAGAGTTTTGGGCAAATACAACATCAATGGTGGTGGCGTGCCGTATTTTTGAAATCAATCGATCATTATTCATGGTTAGATTTACATGACTTGGAGAAAGTTAATAGGTGGACCCGAATCTTCGCCTTTGCCAAGAAATTCTCCGGAGTCTTTGTGTATGGCTATAATACTTGTTTCAAAAATTAGGTTTTTGATTTGGAGTAATGTATACTGCTATCGAAACTTGTAAATTCAGACTGTTTCACAGAGCTAATCTCTCTGCCGTTCAAAGTTGAGGTTGGCCAAGGCTCCATTCCACGGTCCAAGCTTTTCAATATATTTATAAACGACTTCCCCAAAAAATTTCCCTTCTTTACACAACTTGCATACAATATACTGAAAATATACTTGTTTGGGATAGAAGTGCTTCACCTATTAAAGCCACGGAAGAGGTCCAAACACACGTCAACAAAATAATAGATTACCCAGATAAATGGAACATAGAAATTAATCAAAGGAAAAGTTTAATAACGTGCTTCAGGGATCCCACAGGTAAAGGACATAGGAAATCACCATTGGAATCAAAACTTTGCATGGTCACACAATTACACCCAAATATTTTATGAAGTGCCTGCGAATCCAGATGCATCACAGATTCAAGTGGAGCCCACAAGTAAGACTCAAACTGAAAAACGCCCGTATAATAGTAGCAAGCCTAAAGCCGTACATTAATTCTAAGATGCTTGTAAGAGAAACAAAAACCTTGCTCTATAAGGCTTTTTTACGACCAGTACTAACCTAAGCCTTCCCCGTATGGTGTCCAAAATCCCCAACTGTGGCAAATGAGTTACAGGTTTTCGAAAGGAATGTACTTATATCCTAGCGGCAGCGAAAAATAAATGGCAAGCCAGCAAACCAATATATGAATCGGCGAAAAGTACGCCAATCCAAACTTCGCAAACTAATCATGTGTATCCCAGGGGTTCCTGGTTCGAATCCCGGCCAGCCCCACGGTTCTTCGCGTTTTCCACTTTTCCACCTACATAACTTTCCTTCTTGCTTCTTCCCTCTTTATATTCCTGATTCCTTCTGTCATAGTCTTCCTCAGCCCTTCCCCGCTCCAACAAAGCGCATTTCATCGGTTGGTTGATGAGATTCAACTCGTTTCAGGAGGCATAACGCTCCAGCTAGTTGTTTCTCGATCCCCCGATGTCAAATTCGCGATAGTAATGGTTGGGAGTAGGTAGACTAAAAAAAAGGTTGTGGCAGTTCCTTCCTCCCCGACTAGTGCTACTGTTCGACATTGCAGTCTAAAGAAGAAAATAGATTGTCAACAGTATAAAGGGCCTTTCCTGTGACTCTAGTCTTTCACATAAAAAAAATACACCCGAATGAATTGCTAAGAAAAATAGCCAGTGAAGGCATTGTGAAAGTGGCCCAGTAAGGAGCAAACGAAATATAAATGAATAGTAAACTTGAGACACACAAAAACATAAGCCTACGGGCGATCTAGAAATTAAGTATACTGGTAAAATAGATCTGACAAAATAATGTAAGTCAGCGATACACAAATAATAGCACAGGCAGTTTGGCGTGGCTAATTTGTTTGTGCCTAAAACACTGCGAATCTTCCTATGCCCACAAAATACCCAAATTCTAGCTTAGCTGGACATGTAATTTATTTCCCTCCATAGCCTTGGCCTAAAAACCTCCTCACCAATCGACATCGTGAACCGGGATCGGCTACGAATTTTCACATAACCATAACCCCACTGAGCATGAATATGAGTTGAAATACTTGCCCTGCATTGCCTCCACCCCTTCGCCCATATCCTCCGTGCTCCGCCTTCTCGGATTCCTGTGTTGCGAATTCCTCAAAATTTACTCTCATAATATTTTGAATCAAAACGTGCCTAAAGAAGTATAACTTCAAAAAGAACCTCATAGGATGCAATGCACAAAACTGACAGACCAATCAATTTTCACATTTGAAGTCAATTTTTGAGCCTTGTATTAGATATTTTGACATGAAGTGTTAACCAGTTATTGTTCGCATTATAAAGTACTAGGTGGAGTCCGGTGCGCCTCGCTGCACTCATAAGCCAAAACAATTGGGAATCTTAAAATCAATGTGCAGTGAGAGTCTAAAATCCCGCCACGAAAGTACTTTCGAAAAGAAAAATCACTGTCGCTCATTTATATCCGCAATAGTAATTCATCGGTTTCACTACCTCGCCTGTCGTGATCAGATGCTATGAGCGAGTGGTTTTGGCCGTAAACGAATTTCAGAGAGGAAATTACGATACACGTCCGCTTGAATCTTAACCATACCCGAAATTTGAAAGTGTGTGAAGTTGTCATCCCCCGCCTGTGTTTATATCTCCAATTCTTTTGTTGTGCACTATAGCTATCCGTTTATTTTGCAGTTGAGGAGATAAGAATACCGTAGGAGACATTGAGGACTTTTTTTTCGTATTTTTGATTCCGAAAAATAAAATAATAAAATGTTCTGCTATCGATTAAGATTTCGCTATTTCCAACGTTCAAAAATTATTTTGAAAATGTTTATGCAGAGGCATCAAACGGACACGCAAGTTGTTGAGTCGACTCGAGGTACAACAGCCCTATCAAGCGCTTCGAGCGATAATATATCGCACCCTTAGAATGAAAGTGACCTAACTCAAAATTCCTGCAAATTCTGATTTTGCTATAAACTGACCTTAAAAAGCCTACTCTAAAACCCTATGGCGAAAAAGAGCCCGAATTAAGAGTAAAAAAGTGATAACGTATACATCGGTCATTTATGTTGATCGTACAATTCACCTATGCATGTTATGTGAAAGAGACCGAATCAGTATTGCGTCCGAGGTGCTCGCAAGTGGACGTGTATAAAATCGACGGATTTCGAATTGTGCCAGTTTGCAAATACTGTACGCCCTTACATCTATAGAATTTTATGGTAAAATAATGACTGAAACCATAATGTGCCATCAGCATTTGCTGCATCTTGCGTCTTAAATAGGTTTAACTCATAAAAAGTCCCAGAAATACAGAAATATTTTTGACATAGAGTGGCTTAATTTGAAACCTTTTCTTATTAAAATTGTCAAAATATATTTAAAATACATTTAAATTTAATATAATGTTACCAATCTGTACATAAAAGATCAATATATAAATACGCAAAAAATGAATCATTTTCAATGAAACACGGGACAGATACTTTTAAATTTACTCAACACCGCACTTATTTTAAAACTTTCTTGCTCATTTCCCACAAAATGCTATTTTTGAGTTAGGTCACTTTCATTCTAAGGGTGCGATATAACACACGTTTTTGTGCAGCCCTAACACAAATTATTTAAAAAAATTGGAGTAACTAAATCTAATACATGTTATTATTCAAAGAATTTCATTTTAAACCATATCGTACCTTGTTAAACATAGCATAACAGCAATAAAACCCGCAAAAAATGCGAAATAATTTTATTATATTACCCAAACATCGGCATTTCTTATAACGTATAGTCATTCATTCAGTATTATTACTTGCTACCTGTAATTGCTAATTTCTAAGGAAAGTAGGAGGTCAAATCGTAATAAAAATATTCAGAAAATCTGTTACTTTCATACATTCGGGGCGCAGTAAAACCCTTCGTAGGAAATGAAATTAAAAAAGTAATGAATGAAAATTATTCCTAATGAAACCCTCTACAAAAAACTTATTATTTCCCCGAAAACTCAAACTTAAGCTCACGCTGACTTTCAAAAATAAAACCTTGTCCTGCATTTTTGCAATGTTAAAGTACTATTTCCATGGAATGACAAGGCGTGTGTGAGGCAAACCGTTAGACGCCTTGTATGGGCTTTATAGAGGTAGTCCACACATAATCTGCACCCCCTCCAATGGTAATCGCGCATAACCAAATAACCAAAGAATTTAAAACCATATAACCATAAATTGACCGTATAACTTTTTACGTTTTAAGGGGATATCTGTTTACGTGCTCCCACAATGATTATACTCCGCCGCCCCTGCTCGGTCCTCAATTCATAGTGGTTTGTGTATAATGTAGGTATTACACTAAGTATTTATTTTTCTGCCTCCAGACGTGACGTATAATAAACACGAATGAAAGGGAGAGTTTCTCATAGCTTTAACGGACCCCGAGAACGATGTTGTGTTATAATTCTGCTAGTGTGATTGATGAGCGAGTCTGACAAATGTTTTGATGCAAAAGTGAGGAACACAAACACTTTCTTACAACTTCTTGTATTAACAAAGCAGATGCATAGTATAACTTACCCCAATGGGTGTTAGTGTTAACATTAGTACTAAGTTATGAACATATCGATACCCTCATTCTAATACCACATATGAGCATTTTTAGGGAAATGGTGAAATTCAGTGACAAATGTTCTGAAGAAATAAAAAGCAGTTTTGTGCTTCTCCTGAAAATGAATTTTTCTCGTATGTGGTATTAGAATGAGGGTTTTGATATGTACATATTACTATGCGCGTTTAATATTAAATTTAAACTAAAATATTGATTTGTAGTTGTTTAAGGACGACCCTAAAATAATAAAAAATAACCATTTAAACATTTAATAACACTACAGATAATAATAAATAAAATAAAACAAAACCTACAAAACATAACTTCAACACCTTACAAAACAAACAACACAAATCATGGCACTGACAATTCGTAGTCAGTGGTACCAACATATAAATTAAATTGAAAATACTCAACATAGAATAAGAGAATCGTAGAATTATTACCCCACCGAAAACGAAGGCATTGCCAGGCACTCTCTCCCAGAAATATCTAGAATTCTGTATTTTAATTGAAAAGGGAGGAGAAAGTAAAACCGTTGAGGTCAAAGACCTCAGTGCCTTCGTCTAGGATATATAAAGGAAATCATGCATAGGTTTACCTCTCTTGTTTTCTTATAACATTTAGTGCATGTACATATATTTAAAGTAAATTTTTAAAAGTCGTTAAGTAAAAGCGGAGTTATTAAAAAAGGGATTGTAAAAAAATTGTATAATTGAATTAATGAAAGTGAATTAGATTATAAAAACATTATAGACTCAAATCAGTAAAAGTGAATTGTAATTTGAAATAATTTTGAGAATTTGAATAAAAATTTATATTTGTATAAAATCGGATCAGTGACTTTTAATTAATAATATGTGTGAAGTGCGTAAAAGGAAAAGGGATGTTGGTACATTTTTTGGTCCTTCGAGCCGGATACTTTAAAAACTAGTTATTAACATCATTTGATTATTTTATAATAAGTGAACTGTGAGCGTCTAACGGGCGTTAAAAAACTAAACTATCTTCGTCTAACGGGCGTTGAAAAATTGTTTAATAATAAGTGAACTGTGTGCGTCTAACGGGCGTTAAAAAACTAAACTATATTCGTCTAACGGGCGTTGAAATTACTCTATTCGTCTAACGGACGTTTGAAAACTATTTTATAATCGTCTAACGGACATTAATCCCTAATAAAATTTGGTGAACAGTTAAAATATAACAGTGGAACTTCAAGAAAAAAGGACATACAGCTATTAACGGCACAGGAAGCAACGGACAATGATGAAGTGGTAGCCATCCTTACAATAAAAATTGAAATAGCAGAATCAGCTGGTGAGTCCGTTCCATTTTATTATATCTAGAAGTAATATTTTACTAAAACTCTAAATATATACATATCTAAAATTAAACAAAGGTGAATTGTGACTGTATAAATTCAACGGCTTACCTTTCAAAATTTACAATACGTGCCTAAATTGAACTGCTCCGCGAATTAACAATTGACTAATCAATATATGTGTATACTTCATTGGTGAACTAAAACTAAACTTTAAATAACGAACAAATTCAATAAACGTTTGAAGTGTAATAAAATATATGAACTATGAATAGATAAAGGTGTTTGTCATTCACTTTCATATTAAGATTCCATACTAAATTCGATCGCTTAATAAACTGAGAATTTTGAACATTAAAGTAAGGTTCGCGAAAATCAATTAAGAATTTATTGACCATGGCGCTTCCTCTAAATACCCAAACAAAACAATATGTTGAAGCACAGCTCCAGTTATCTGCTATGCTAGATAAATATATTAGGAATGAGAAAAAGGACCCTAAGCTAAGAAAAACTGCAACGTATTACAAAAATAAAGTAGTAATAGTTGCAGAGCTTTGGGAAAAGTTCAAAATTAATAATGACTTCATTACAATGAACCCGTCTGAAAACCCAAATGATGAAGAAGTCAAATATCTAGAAGAAGATGTGTATTTGAATTTTGTAGAAACATATCTTGAGTTTGTGTCTCGGTTAGAGGACATGTATAGCAATTTAGGTACTCCGTCGAATCCGTCAACACAGGCAAGCGTCCCGTCGCACACTGGGGCAGATACCCTCAAAGACTGGTAGAAATTCATAAAATGAAATGTTATTTAGAAATACCCACTTGTACTATTTCAAAATAACACTTACCTACCTACGATTTCGCAGAAATTAAAAGCTTCGTAACTTATCCTAACGGCCACAAAAGTGTGCCTTATTCATCATTTGCTCGCGTATTTTGGGCGGCCATTTATTTTGAACCGTTTCAAAGTAGTTTTGAGGTGTCATTTATAATTTATTTATACAAATCAACCATGGAAGCTTCAACTTCAGATACTAATAAATATTTTAGTAACTGTTAACTTTTAATTATGTACACATAATATCCAAAAATAAAATTATCAATTAAAGTTATAAAATTGTACTAAAATCTATAAAAATGGAGATTTTATTTAGGTTCCAAAGCATATCAAGTATCAACTTAAATATTGGTAGGGTCCTTATACCATGTACTTAAAGAAAAACAAAAAAAAAGTTGCTACTTTTTGCTACTTTATTAATTATGCGAATGTTTATGGCTATTTGTGAAACCAAAATTATTTCTTAAATATTTCAATGTGCAGTAATATTCATTACTTATTTTAGGGACGAGTATAAATACATTATTTATAACTAGAAAAGAACTTCTTAATATTATGAAGTGTTCTGGAAAGGATAGCTTTAGCGACCAATATGATTTTATGCTGAAAGAGCTGCAACATAAGACTAGTTGTGATCAGAGTAATTTAGGTATTTTAAAACAGACTCTATCTAAGTTTAAGTATGAGTATAGAACAAGATGGTCAAAAGCATGTAGGATCTAGGACAAATTTCGAAAAAATAATAAAGAGTGGTTGGAAACTGCACTTTCTTTCCCTCGTATCACAAAACAACTTTCGAATAAAAAACAACTTATTCCATTTGCATTATGTTCTGAACGAACAAAAAGGTCTAAGACAAAAGAGTTGCGTGATTCTGTTCCTACAGAATCATTGATATATGCTAGTTGTATGAAGTTACGAGCTGAAGGACAGGTTCAGGCCTCAAAAGTTATAAAAAATATAGCCACAAATCCAGAAGAGGCCAGAATTTATCAACAAAACTACAATAAATTATTATAGCCGCAATAGGTTTTATCAGGAGAAGATGCTCTGGCTGTTTTAATAGATGCTAAGCTATCTCGTGAACAGGATTGATTTCCTTATAAGTTTTTATTTAAAATTTATATATTTTTTTTTGCCGCGAAATCGAATCGAAATCAGCGACCCCCGTATACTAAGTTTTGTAGCAATTGAAGGATATTTCTCTACTTTTTGTCGCCATTTTGAAGCCGCCATCTTGTTTATGATAAAATGGACACTAAATTCGTAATCAGCGACCTCAAAAACCCCCGTATACCAAGTTTTGTAGCAATTGAAGAATATTTAACCACTTTTGGTCGCCATTTTGAAGCCGCCATCTTGTTTATGGAAAAATGGACACTAAATTCGTGATCACCGACCCCAAAAACCCCCATAAACGAAATTTCAAATTGATTGGTTAATGTTAAAGACTTTTGGCCAGCTTTTTGCCCCACTGTGCGTCGCCTAGTATGAATGCAACCAGTTCAAATCATTGTGATAATCTCGTGAAATTACCTCGGATAACACTACCAACGTTTTCAGGTGATTCTACGACGTGGACGTCATTTAAGGACTTTAGGCCAGTCATTAGATTTTGTTATAAAATTGTACAGCAAACTGCTTGCACTACTACTTCAGGGGTATCTCATAGATAAACCAAGAAACCAGCCAAAATTTACTCATGTGGAATTGTTTAAACAATAATTAGCAACAAAAATGGGTACTTTTTCCGTTTTTGGCGTATACAATAAAAAGTACTAGATGAATCACGTTACTTCCAACAGGATATTTGTAGAGAATTGAAAACCCTACAAAATGGGGCTTACTAGACCTCGATCGGATAATTTTTCGCCGAGAAAAGCTAAAAAACCCCTTAAAAAGGCCATTTTTTTTTTTCAAAAACTCATACCTCTGTTACTTTGCAATATTAGGGTATGATTTTTTGGGACATAATACCCTGCTACGTATACTTTAAACTGCCAAAAGATGAAATTTGTCGCATGTATAGTTTCTGCATAATTGCAGTATAAACAAAATAGACCCTAATCTTGCACATTGCGCCAATATTAGCAGAGTGGCCCGATTGAAATTTCCAAAACGGTTTCTGAAAGTATAGGCTAGGGGCTACAATTTGTCTATCTCACATTTTAATATAAGTTTGGAGAACAATGCTAAAAATGCTTTTGAAAATGGTACATAGGGCGAACATTCTAATTCGAAACCTATCGGGCCTATGTTGTGGGTGTGAGTATGCTTCTTGTACGTGCAGGAAGCATGGTTTACAATGCTCAAACTTGTGCGCAAACTGTACCCAAATAATGTGCTCTAACATATCTATAGAAGATATTTGCATAGAAGAAGATAAAAATCAATTATAAAATAATTTATAAGAATTAAGCTATAAATAGAATGATGATCGCGAGAATGAAAATAAAAGTATAGATGTAAGGTAGCTAAGCGAAGAAGAGACTGTTGCACAAAAATGCATGATGCTTAAGCTGGTTATTTTATTCCATATTTCTTAGTTGATGCCTTTTTTTTCCATTGAATAAACTGTAAAATGTTCATAATATTATTAGTAATTATTTATGTTCGCAATATACATATAATAAAAAAATGTAATGTACCTGTTACCATTATAAAAAAATACGATAGTGTATTTTGTTAAATAACACTTTCCCTTAATAAGTATCTGTTCAATTAAATATATGTAGATTCCGACTGCATATATTTATTACTTTAAGGAAAGAAGGTTTACTCGAATAACACTTAGAGGATTTTCCATTTAAT
Source organism: Thereva unica (assembly GCA_949987705.1). Classification (NCBI taxonomy): domain Eukaryota; kingdom Metazoa; phylum Arthropoda; class Insecta; order Diptera; family Therevidae; genus Thereva; species Thereva unica. The sequence goes on along the minus strand of OX465283.1, from coordinate 86,644,653 downwards.
TTATTCAAAAATTAAATTATTTTTCATGCATTTAGCTTTCATGAAGTTCATTTTCCATGAAGTTGTCAGTACTAGTACTGGGCTCCATGCTGAAAGGCAACTCAAATATTCAATTCACTTGCAAAAATGCACGAAGCTTCACATGCTTATTAGCTACATATTTCACTTTTTTATATGGAACAAATCGTCACATGCTGCTTTGCTACATTTATCTTCAAGCAATAGTGACGGAAAGCTGCATATGAAGCTTTGGTGTGCGGCCGGCTTAACGCCTCCTTCGTTGCTTTATACCCCGCCACCGCTACCACTAAACTTCTCGAATTAGAATGTTCGCCCTATGTACCATTTTCAAAAGCATTTTTAGCATTGTTCTCCAAACTTATATTAAAATGTGAGATAGACAAATTGTAGCCCCTAGCCTATACTTTCAGAAACCGTTTTGGAAATTTCAATCGGGCCACTCTGCTAATATTGGCGCAATGTGCAAGATTAGGGTCTATTTTATTTATACTGCAATTTTGCAGAAACTATACATGCGACAAATTTCATCTTTTGGCAGTTTAAAGTATATGTACCAGGGTATTATGTCCCAAAAAATCATACCCTAATATTGCAAAGTAACAGAGGTATGAGTTTTAAAAAAAAAATGGCCTTTTAAGGGGTTTTTTAGCTTTTCTCGGCGAAAAATTATCCGATCGAGGTCTAGTAAACCCCATTTTGTAGGGTTTTCAATTCTCTACAATTATCCTGTTGGGAGTAACGTGATTCATCTAGTACTTTTTATTGTATACGCCAAAAACGGAAAAAGTACCCATTTTTGTTGCTAATTATTGTTTAAACAATTCCACATGAGTAAATTTTGGCAGGTTTTTTGGTTTTAGTAATCTATGAGATACCCCTGAAGTATTAGTGCAAGCAGTTTGCTGTACAATTTTATAACACGAAAAAATCTCTAATGACTGGTCTACTTGTTTGTATCCTGTACAGCAAGAATTCACTAGCAAATTCCCAGAAGCTCCATTATCTGCGATCGAGTCTTACGGGCGAAGCAGAAAGATTAGTGAAAGGATTTGCTATCACTGATGCAAATTACTCGGTGGTTTGGAAAATGTTAAGGGATAGATACGAAAATACTCAAGCTCTAGTCAATGCACACTTCAACAAACTAGTTAATCAAAATCCTGCCAGCGAAACATTGGACTCAATTAAAAATCTCCTTGATTCTACAATGGAGACGGTTCAGGCTCTCGAAAATTTAGGAATCCCCGATTTATGGAAAGCAATTGTCGTATATATGACTGTGCAAAGGATCCCAAATCGCTCAAGACAATTGTGGGAACAAGAAAATAGTGATAACACCCTTCCAACAGATGATGCATTAAAAGCATTTTTAGAATCGCGTTTTAGAACATTAGAAGCAATCGACAGTAGTCCAAAATTCTCAAAACCACAAAATCACTATGGAACAAAACAACAATCAGTTATAAGGCATTCATTCTTGGTAGAGCAAAGTATTACGTGTCCAGTGTGTGCTGAAAAGCACCATATCCGAAAATGTCCATCCTTTTTTAAAATGCCAGTCTGCAATAAGCAAGAAGTCATAAAAAGAAACGCATTGTGTTTAAACTGCTTAAATTCTGGTCATATGGCGTCTCATTGCCCCAGTAAATTCACATGTCTTAAGTGTAAAAGGCGACATCATACATTACTACATCTAAATGGAACAACGGGGACGACTAACAATCTGTCTAACAGCAAGGCGCAAACCTTCCACTCAACTACACATTTTGCAGAAGTTAGTAATGTAGATCCACCCTCCACTGAGACTATACAGCCAACAATCAATAGTTTACATGTGTCCACCCAGGAGGAAATTTTATTACCAACAGCACTAGTCACAATTGAATCACCAAATGGAGATCAGCTCGTCATCCGGGCCCTCGTGGATCAAGGCTCTCAATCCACATTCATGACCGAACATGCTGTACAAATACTTAAACTACGCAAGAAACAAGTGCATGCTTCCATATGTAGTGTATCTGGAAGTGTCCTATCACAATCAAAGGTAAATTTTAAAATACTCAACCCCCATGGTGGCATCATGAAAGTCGATGCCTTTGTTTTAAAAACTATTGCGAAGTTATTACCTACGAAGCCCGTGCCACTAAATTGGAACCATGTATCTGGACTAAAACTAGCAGACCCCGCATTTAACATCCCTGGAAGAATCGACGTGCTACTAGGAGCTGATGTTTATCCAAGCTTAATTTGTGAAGGCCTTATCAAAGGTCCTACTGGAGAATCAGTGGCCCAAAATACAATATTTGGTTGGATTCTATCCGGAAAAGCAAACTTAAAGACAAGGGAAAGCAGTAGTGTGAACACATTCACCACTCTAGTAACTTCGGAAGGTGAAAGTCTCAGTAACCTCCAACAATTCTGGGATATTGAAGAAATGCCTCGTAAGAAAGTTCTAACAAAGGATGAAGAAAGATGTGAACAATGGTATACCACCACGCACACTAGACTGGAAGATGGACGATATGCTGTGAGACTACCATTTATTAGCAATTTCCATAAGGAGTCATTAGGACAATCAAGAGCGGCAGCGTTGGCAAGTTTATTCAGTCTGGAAAAACGATTGCTCCAAGACGATTATTTGCGACAGGAATATCAACAGTGTATCAATGAGTACCTGCACCTAGGACATATGTATTTAGCAAAGGATAGTGAAATTGATAACCAGAGGGAGAAAAATGGCAAACTGTACTACAGCAGTTACTATTTGAGACATCACGCAGTTATGAAAGAGAGTACCACTACCAAAGTACGAGTTGTTTTTGACGCCTCTAGAAAAAGCACATCAGGGCTGTCATTAAACAATATATAAAGCACCGGGCCAAGTATACAAAATGAGATGATAGGAGTATTATTACGGTGGAGAACCTATAAATATGCATACATATCAGATATAGAGAAAATGTATCGACAGATAAATGTGCAAAACGAGGATACATCATTTCAAAGAATTTTATGGAGAAATAAATCAAGTGAACCAATAAAAGAATATTGTTTGAGTACAGTGACTTTTGGAGTAACGTGTGCACCTTACTTAGCTATACGCACACTTAATCAATTAGCTCATGATGAAAATGAAACCCATCCTATTGCAGCCCAATCTGTGCTAAACGATTTTTATGTAGATGATCTTCTCTCGGGAGCAGATGAAATTGAAGAAGCCATCCTAAAACAAAAGGAAACCCGACAATTGTTTGCCAAAGGTGGTTTTAAACTAAGAAAATGGGTAGCTAATAACAACAGCATCTTATTGGATATACCAAAAGAAGATAAGGAAATCCATACCTCAGTAAATATCAATTCAGATAACATGGTGAAATCATTAGGATTAGTGTGGTACCCTCATAAGGATAATTTCGGATATAAAATAAAACTTAAAAAGGAAGAAGATGTTAAAACCAAACGAAATCTATTGTCTGAGATCGCCAAGTTATTTGATCCGCTAGGATGGATATCCCCTATTATAATTCGAGCCAAAATTTTAATGCAATCAATTTGGCTACACGGATTAGATTGGGACCACCCATTACCGGATAGCATTAAAACACAGTGGATGTCATTTAAGGCAGAAATCTCTACGCTGGAGGAAATAAGAATACCCAGATGGGTAGGTATGCATAAAAGGGTCGAAACATGTCAATTACACTGTTTTAGTGATGCATCACAAAAGGCTTACGCCGCAGTATCTTACTTACGTGTTATGTATGATGATGGAACTATTCAAACAAAACTCTTGATGTCCAAAACCAAAGTCGCACCTGTAAAGCCAGTATCTATTCCACGTCTAGAGTTATGCGGCGCTGTTTTAGCATCGAAATTAGCAAAAGGGCTAAAGGAAATACTACAAATACATACATACCTGCCAGTTAATAATGTGGACCGACTCCTCCATAGTATTGGCATGGTTAAGAAAACATCCTGCCACATGGACTACATTCGTTGCAAACAGAACAAGTGATATCCTAAGTAACATCGGAAATGCACCATGGTATCACGTTTCCACCATTGATAACCCAGCAGATATTGCTTCGCGGGGATCCACGACTAGTGACATTGCTAGTTCCTCACTCTGGCATGGACCAGGCTGGCTTCAAAATCCTGAAACCACGTGGCCCAGTTAAATAGTAACCAATGATACAAATCTAGAAATGCGAAAAACTATTCAAACATTTTGTATTCAGAATTCGAACAATAGACTCGAACCATCACCATTAAGTAAAATCCTTGAAAAGTCCTCATCCTTTAACCGTTTAATAAATATTACAGCATATATATTCCGATTCTGTAAAAGATTAAGATTCCGATTCTGTGACAAATCCCAACCAGAATGGATTACAACGACTGAACGAACCAACGCATTATATTTTTGGATTAGATTTACACAAAACATAGAATATTCTACTGAAACACACGAATTAAAGAAGAAGGGAGCCATTAATGGTAAAAGTAGCATTCTTAGTTTAAATCCTTTCTTAGATGACCATAATCTGCTGAGAGTAAAAGGCCGGCTTCACAATGCTAATCTGTCTTATAATGAACGTCATCCAATTATAATGCCAAAGAATAGCAAACTAACGACATTGCTAATTAATCACTATCACGAGTATACAGCTCATGGAGGGACACAATTAATGCTAAATATCTTACGAAAGAAGTATTGGATCGTCAACGCTCGAAAATTAATTAAGGAACTTACACACAAATGCATCACGTGCTATAAACATAAAGCTCAAACCGCCACACAGCTCATGGGAAATCTGCCAACACCTAGAGTAAATCTTACTAGACCATTTACTAATACTGGAGTAGATTATTGTGGCCCTATTCAAATTAAAACAAACAGACTTAGGAATGCAACAATTGTAAAAGGATATTTGGCCATATTTATCTGTCTTGCGGTAAAGGCAATTCATTTAGAAGTTGTAAGCGATCTAACCACCCATGCCTTCCTGGCAGCATTTAAACGATTTATATCGCGTAGAGGAAGATGTGCCCATGTATATTCCGACTGTGGCACCAATTTTATTGGAGCTAATGCTGTACTGCAAGACATCAAAAAATGGGAAAAGGAGCTAGCGATACCTTGCGCTAAGGAAGACATCGTTTGGCATTTTAATCCACCATCATCGCCACACTTTGGGGGCCTCTGGGAGGCAGGTGTCAAATCAACAAAATATCATCTGCGAAGAATACTCGGAAACACCAATTTAACGTTTGAAGAACTCACCACCGTGGTAACCCAAATCGAATCATGTCTGAATTCCAGACCACTTTGTGCACTAACTGCAGATCCGTCAGATTTGAATGCCTTGACACCAGGACACTTTTTAATAGGAGATGCCTTATTAGCCCCACCACAAATAGACCTTTTGCACATCAACTCTAACCGTCTCGATCGGTGGCAATTATGTCAGCAACTATCTCAACAATTATGGAAACGATGGACTAATGAATATTTATGCCGGCTACAACAACGACCCAAGTGGATACAGCAAACACATAACATCACAAAAGGAATGATGATTTTAGTAAAAGATGACAACCTACCATCCTTTAAGTGGCCATTAGGACGCGTTATAGATGTACATCCGGGAAAAGATAACTTAGTACGTGTAGTAACAGTGCAAGTAAAAGACGCAATAGTTAAACGCCCTATCACGAAAATCGCGATCTCACCAATACAGGACAATGAACATTTATAATAAAAATAGTGTATCGTGGACAAACAAAAAAAATTTTGAATTCCATATATCAAAGATTATAGTGAACTATATCAAAGTGAAAATTTTAATCAAATAATGGTAAAAGACAGTAGACTTACGACGTAAAAATATTAGCTAAAAAAAATAGTGCGCGAAAAAAAAACAGTTGTACAACATAAACATTGAATACAATAAGATAAACTAACAAAATTTAGTTAGATACATAAACATAAATACTGCTAGAATCTCATCTATTTACAGATATGACCATAGACACTCTAGCCTGTTTAAAGAAATCCCACCAGCCCAGAATACACGAATACACCATCAACGCGGAACTAGGTCAATAGGCCATCCGACCTATCATTGGACTGGAGTACAACACCGTCCCCGGGGGAGAATGTTTAAGGACGACCCTAAAATAATAAAAAATAACCATTTAAACATTTAATAACACTACAGATAATAATAAATAAAATAAAACAAAACTTACAAAACATAACTTCAACACCTTACAAAACAAACAACACAAATCATGGCAATGACACTTCGTAGTCAGTGGTACCAACATATAAATTAAATTGAAAATACTCAACATAGAATAAGAGAAACGTAGAATTATTACCCCACCGAAAACGAAGGCATTGCCAGGCACTCTCTCCCAGAAATATCTAGAATTATGTATTTTAATTGAAAAGGGAGGAGAAAGTAAAACCGTTGAGGTCAAAGACCTCAGTGCCTTCGTCTAGGATATATAAAGGAAATCATGCATGTTTACCTCTCTTGTTTTCTTATAACATTTAGTGCATGTACATATATTTAAAGTAAATTTTTAAAAGTCGTTAAGTAAAAGCGGAGTTATTAAAAAAGGGATTGTAAAAAAATTGTATAATTGAATTAATGAAAGTGAATTAGATTATAAAAACATTATAGACTCAAATCAGTAAAAGTGAATTGTAATTTGAAATAATTTTGAGAATTTGAATAAAAATTTATATTTGTATAAAATCGGATCAGTGACTTTTAATTAATAATATGTGTGAAGTGCGTAAAAGGAAAAGGGATGTCGGAACATTTTTTGGTCCTTCGAGCCGGATACTTTAAAAACTAGTTATTAACATCATTTGATTATTTTATAATAAGTGAACTGTGAGCGTCTAACGGGCGTTAAAAAACTAAACTATCTTCGTCTAACGGGCGTTGAAAAATTGTTTAATAATAAGTGAACTGTGTGCGTCTAACGGGCGTTAAAAAACTAAACTATATTCGTCTAACGGGCGTTGAAAAATTGTTTAATACTAAGTGAACTGTGCGCGTCTAACGGACGTTTAAAAAACTAAATTATATTCGTCTAACGGGCGTTAAAATTACTCTATTCGTCTAACGGACGTTTGAAAACTATTTTATAATCGTCTAACGGACATTAATCCCTAATAAAATTTTGTGAACAGTTAAAATATAACAGTGGAACTTCAAGAAAAAAGGACATACAGCTATTAACGGCACAGGAAGCAACGGACAATGATGAAGTGGTAGCCATCCTTACAATAAAAATTGAAATAGCAGAATCAGCTGGTGAGTCCGTTCCATTTTATTATATCTAGAAGTAATATTTTACTAAAACTCTAAATATATACATATCTAAAATTAAACAAAGGTGAATTGTGACTGTATAAATTCATCGGCTTACCTTTCAAAATTTACAATACGTGCCTAAATTGAACTGCTCCGCGAATTAACAATTGACTAATCAATATATGTGTATATTTCATTGGTGAACTAAAACTAAACTTTAAATAACGAACAAATTCAATAAACGTTTGAAGTGTAATAAAATATATGAACTATGAATAGATAAAGGTGTTTGTCATTCACTTTCATATTAAGATTCCATACTAAATTCGATCGCTTAATAAACTGAGAATTTTGAACATTAAAGTAAGGTTCGCGAAAATCAATTAAGAATTTATTGACCATGGCGCTTCCTCTAAATACCCAAACAAAACAATATGTTGAAGCACAGCTCCAGTTATCTGCTATGCTAGATAAATATATTAGGAATGAGAAAAAGGACCCTAAGCTAAGAAAAACTGCAACGTATTACAAGAATAAAGTAGTAATAGTTGCAGAGCTTTGGGAAAAGTTCAAAATTAATAATGACTTCATTACAATGAACCCGTCTGAAAACCCAAGTGATGAAGAAGTCAAATATCTAGAAGAAGATGTGTATTTGAATTTTGTAGAAACATATCTTGAGTTTGTGTCTCGGTTAGAGGACATGTAGATATAGCAATTTAGGTACTCCGTCGAATCCGTCAACACAGGCAAGCGTCCCGTCGCACACTGGGGCAGATACCCTCAAAGACTGGCAGAAATTCATAAAATGAAATGTTATTTAGAAATACCCACTTGTACTATTTCAAAATAACACTTACCTACCTACGATTTCGCAGAAATTAAATGCTTCGTAACTTATCCTAACGGCCACAAAACTGTGCCTTATTCGTCATTTGCTCGCGTATTTTGGGTGGCCATTTATTTTGAACCGTTTCAAAGTAGTTTTGAGGTGTCATTTATAATTTATTTATACAAATCAACCATGGAAGCTTCAACTTCAGGTACTAAACAATATTTTAGTAACTGTTAACTTTTAATTATGTTCACATAATATCCAAAAATAAAATTATCAATTCAAGTAATAAAATTGTACTAAAATCTATAAAAATGGAGATTTTATTTAGGTTCCAAAGCATATCAAGTATCAACTTAAATATTGGTAGGGTCCTTATACCATGTACTTAAAGAAAAACAAAAAAAAAGTTGCTACTTTTTGCTACTTTATTAATTATGCGAATGTTTATGGATATTTGTGAAACCAAAATTATTTCTTAAATATTTCAATGTGCAGTAATATTCATTACTTATTTTAGGGACGAGTATAAATACATTATTTATAACTAGAAAAGAACTTCTTAATATTATGAAGTGTTCTAGAAAGGATAGCTTTAGCGACCAATATGATTTTATGCTGAAAGAGCTGCAACATAAGACTAGTTGTGATCAGAGTAATTTAGGTATTTTAAAACAGACTCTATCTAAGTTTAAGTATGAGTATAGAACAAGATGGTCAAAAGCATGTAGGATCTAGGACAAATTTCGAAAAAATAATAAAGAGTGGTTGGAAACTGCACTTTCTTTCCCTCGTATCATAAACCAACTTTCGAATAAAAAACAACTTATTCCATTTGCATTATGTTCTGAACGAACAAAAAGGTCTAAGACAAAAGAGTTGCGTGATTCTGTTCCTACAGAATCATTGATATATGCTAGTTGTATGAAGTTACGAGCTGAAGGACAGGTTCAGGCCTCAAAAGTTATAAAAAATATAGCCACAAATCCAGAAGAGGCCAGAATTTATCAACAAAACTACAATAAATTATTAGAGCCGCAATAGGTTTTATCAGGAGAAGATGCTCTGGGTGTTTTAATAGATGCTAAGCTATCTCGTGAACAGGATTGATTTCCTTATAAGTTTTTATTTAAAATTTATATATTTTTTTTTTGCCGCGAAATCGAATCGAAATCAGCGACCCCCGTATACTAAGTTTTGTAGCAATTGAAGGATATTTTTCTACTTTTTGTCGCCATTTTGAAGCCGCCATCTTGTTTATGATAAAATGGACACTAAATTCGTAATCAGCGACCCCAAAAACCCCCGTATACCAAGTTTTGTAGCAATTGAAGGATATTTAACCACTTTTGGTCGCCATTTTAAAGCCGCCATCTTGTTTATGGAAAAATGGACACTAAATTCGTGATCACCGACCCCAAAAACCCCCATAAACGAAATTTCTAATTGATTGGTTAATGTTAAAGACTTTTGGCCAGCTTTTCAGCTTTTTGCCCCACTGTGCGTCGCCTAGTATGAATGCAACCAGTTCAAATCATTGTGATAATCTCGTGAAATTACCTCGGATAACACTACCAACGTTTTCAAGTGATTCTACGACATGGACGTCATTTAAGGACTTTAGGCCAGTCATTAGAGCGAAAAAAACGGCAGATTTTGTTATAAAATTGTACAGCAAACTGCTTGCACTACTACTTCAGGGGTATCTCATAGTTTACAAAAAACCAAAAAACCAGCCAAAATTTACTCATGTGGAATTGTTTAAACAATAATTAGTAACAAAAATGGGTACTTTTTCAAAAATAGACCCTAATCTTGCACATTGCGCCAATATTAGCAGAGTGGCCCGATTGAAATTTCCAAAACGGTTTCTGAAAGCATAGGCTAGGGGCTACAATTTGTCTATCTCACATTTTAATATAAGTTTGGCGAACAATGCTAAAAATGCTTTTGAAAATGGTACATAGGGCGAACATTCTAATTCGAAACCTATCGGGCCTATGTTGTGGGTGTGAGTATGCTTCTTGTACGTGCAGGAAGCATGGTTTACAATGCTCAAACTTGTGCGCAAACTGTACCCAAATAATGTGCTCTAACATATCTATAGAAGATATTTGCATAGAAGAAGATAAAAATCAATTATAAAATAATTTATACGAATTAAGCTATAAATAGAATGATGATCGCGAGAATGAAAATAAAAGTATAGATGTAAGGTAGCTAAGCGAAGAAGAGACTGTTGCACAAAAATGCATGATGCTTAAGCTGGTTATTTTATTCCATATTTCTTAGTTGATGCCTTTTTTTTCCATTGAATAAACTGTAAAATGTTCATAATATTATTAGTAATTATTTATGTTCGCAATATACATATAATAAAAAAATGTAATGTACCTGTTACCATTATAAAAATATGCGATAGTGTATTTTGTTAAATAACACTTTCCCTTAATAAGTATCTGTTCAATTAAATATATGTAGATTCCGACTGCATATATTTATTACTTTAAGGAAAGAAGGTTTACTCGAATAACACTTAGATAGAGGATTTTCCATTTAATTTATTCAAAAATTAAATTATTTTTCATGCATTTAGCTTTCATGAAGTTCACTTACCATGAAGTTGTCAGTACTAGTACTGGGCTCCATGCTGAAAGGCAACTCAAATATTCAATTCACTTGCAAAAATGCACGAAGCTTCACATGCTTATTAGCTACATATTTCACTTTTTTATATGGAACAAATCGTCACATGCTGCTTTGCTACATTTATCTTCAAGCAATAGTGACGGAAAGCTGCATATGAAGCTTTAGTGTGCGGCCGGCCTAACGCCTCCTTCGTTGCTTTATACCCCGCCACCGCTACCACTAAACTTCTCGAATTAGAATGTTCGCCCTATGTACCATTTTCAAAAGCATTTTTACCATTGTTCTCCAAACTTATATTAAAATGTGAGATAGACAAATTGTAGCCCCTAGCCTATACTTTCAGAAACCGTTTTGGAAATTTCAATCGGGCCACTCTGCTAATATTGGCGCAATGTGCAAGATTAGGGTCTATTTTGTTTATACTGCAATTTTGCAGAAACTATACATGCGACAAATTTCATCTTTTGGCAGTTTAAAGTATATGTACCAGGGTATTATGTCCCAAAAAATCATACCCTAATATTGCAAAGTAACAGAGGTATGAGTTTTTGAAAAAAATGGCCTTTTTAAGGGGTTTTTTAGCTTTTCTCGGCGAAAAATTATCCGATCGAGATCTAGTAAACCCCATTTTGTAGGGGTTTCAATTCTCTACAATTATCCTATTAGGAGTAACGTGATTCATCTAGTACTTTTTATTGTATACGCCAAAAAAGGAAAAAGTACCCATTTTTGTTGCTAATTATTGTTTAAACAATTCCACATGAGTAAATTTTGGCTGGTTTTTTGGTTTTAGTAATCTATGAGATACCCCTGAAGTAGTAGTGCAAGCAGTTTGCTGTACAATTTTATAACACGAAAAAATCTCTAATGACTGGTCTACTTGTTTGTATCCTTAATAGACAGCAAGAATTCACTAGCAAATTCCCAGAAGCTCCATTATCTGCGATCGAGTCTTACGGGCGAAGCAGAAAGATTAGTGAAAGGATTTGCTATCACTGATGCAAATTACTCGGTGGTTTGGAAAATGTTAAGGGATAGATACGAAAATACTCAAGCTCTAGTCAATGCACACTTCAACAAACTAGTTAATCAAAATCCTGCCAGCGAAACATTGGACTCAATCAAAAATCTCCTTGATTCTACAATGGAGACGGTTCAGGCTCTCGAAAATTTAGGAATCCCCGATTTATGGAAAGCAATTGTCGTATATATGACTGTGCAAAGGATCCCAAATCGCTCAAGACAATTGTGGGAACAAGAAAATAGTGATAACACCTTTCCAACATATGATGCATTAAAAGCATTTTTAGAATCGCGTTTTAGAACATTAGAAGCAATCGACAGTAGTCCAAAATTCTCAAAACCACAAAATCACTATGGAACAAAACAACAATCAGTTATAAGGCATTCATTCTTGGTAGAGCAAAGTATTACGTGTCCAGTGTGTGCTGAAAAGCACCATATCCGAAAATGTCCATCCTTTTTTAAAATGCCAGTCTGCAATAAGCAAGAAGTCATAAAAAGAAACGCATTGTGTTTAAACTGCTTAAATTCTGGTCATATGGCGTCTCATTGCCCCAGTAAATTTACATGTCTTAAGTGTAAAAGGCGACATCATACATTACTACATCTAAATGGAACAACGGGGACGACTAACAATCTACAGCAAGGCGCAAACCTTCCACTCAACTACACATTTTGCAGAAGTTAGTAATGTAGATCCACCCTCCACTGAGACTATACAGCCAACAATCAATAGTTTACATGTGTCCACCCAGGAGGAAATTTTATTACCAACAGCACTAGTCACAATTGAATCACCAAATGGAGATCAGCTCGTCATCCGGGCCCTCGTGGATCAAGGCTCTCAATCCACATTCATGACCGAACATGCTGTACAAATACTTAAACTACGCAAGAAACAAGGGCATGCTTCCATATGTAGTGTATCTGGAAGTGTCCTATCACAATCAAAGGTAAATTTTAAAATACTCAACCCCCATGGTGGCATCATGAAAGTCGATGCCTTTGTTTTAAAAACTATTGCGAAGTTATTACCTACGAAGCCCGTGCCACTAAATTGGAACCATTGGGGCCTCGGTAGTCTAGAGGTAAGGCGCCTGACTCCTATCCCCAGAGGTCCCGGGTTCGAATCCCGGTGGTGCCACGGTCCTTCGCCTTTCCCACCTAACTTTCCTTCTTTCTTCTTCCCTCTTTACTTTCCTGATTCCCCTGTCATAGCCTTCCCTAGTCCTTCCCCGCTCCACCAAGCGCATGCCATCGGTTGGTTGATGAGACTCAAATCGTTTCAGGAGGCATAACACTCCAGCGAGTTGTTCTCGACGCCCCGATGTGAGAGTCGCGAAATGGTTGTGAGTAGTTGGAATAAAATATCGCGGCTAGGTTGTGACAGTTACTTCCATCTTCTCTATCTTCCGGCTAGAGCTGCTGTTCGACATTCAGTCTATACGAAAAATAAATTGTCGACAGTACAAAGGGACTTTCCCTAAGCCTCTAGTCTGTCACATAAAAAAAAAAAAAAAAATTTTTTTCTGGACTAAAACTAGCAGACCCCGCATTTAACATTCCTGGAAGAATCGACGTGCTACTAGGAGCTGATGTTTATCCAAGCTTAATTTGTGAAGGCCTTATCAAAGGTCCTACTGGAGAATCAGTGGCCCAAAATACAATATTTGGTTGGATTCTATCCGGAAAGGCAAACTTAAAGAAAGGGGAAAGCAGTAGTGTGAACACATTCACCACACTAGTAACTTCGGAAGGTGAAAGTCTCAGAAACCTCCAACAATTCTGGGATATTGAAGAAATGCCTCGTAAGAAAGTTCTAACAAAGGATGAAGAAAGATGTGAACAATGGTATACCACCACGCACACTAGACTGGAAGATGGACGATATGCTGTGAGACTACCATTTATTAGCAATTTCCATAAGGAGTCATTAGGACAATCAAGAGCGGCAGCGTTGGCAAGTTTATTCAGTCTGGAAAAACGATTGCTCCAAGACGATTATTTGCGACAGGAATATCAACAGTGTATCAATGAGTACCTGCACCTAGGACATATGTATTTAGCAAAGGATAGTGAAATTGATAACCAGAGGGAGAAAAATGGCAAACTGTACTACAGCAGTTACTATTTGAGACATCACGCAGTTATGAAAGAGAGTACCACTACCAAAGTACGAGTTGTTTTTGACGCCTCTAGAAAAAGCACATCAGGGCTGTCATTAAACAATATATAAAGCACCGGGCCAAGTATACAAAATGAGATGATAGGAGTATTATTACGGTGGAGAACCTATAAATATGCATACATATCAGATATAGAGAAAATGTATCGACAGATAAATGTGCAAAACGAGGATACATCATTTCAAAGAATTTTATGGAGAAATAAATCAAGTGAACCAATAAAAGAATATTGTTTGAGTACAGTGACTTTTGGAGTAACGTGTGCACCTTACTTAGCTATACGCACACTTAATCAATTAGCTCATGATGAAAATGAAACCCATCCTATTCCAGCCCAATCTGTGCTAAACGATTTTTATGTAGATGATCTTCTCTCGGGAGCAGATGAAATTGAAGAAGCCATCCTAAAACAAAAGGAAACCCGACAATTGTTTGCCAAAGGTGGTTTTAAACTAAGAAAATGGGTAGCTAATAACAACAGCATCTTATTGGATATACCAAAAGAAGATAAGGAAATCCATACCTCAGTAAATATCAATTCAGATAACATGGTGAAATCTTTAGGATTAGTGTGGTACCCTCATAAGGATAATTTCGGATATAAAATAAAACTTAAAAAGGAAGAAGATGTTAAAACCAAACGAAATCTATTGTCTGAGATCGCCAAGTTATTTGATCCGCTAGGATGGATATCCCCTATTATAATTCGAGCAAAAATTTTAATGCAATCAATTTGGCTACACGGATTAGATTGGGACCACCCATTACCGGATAGCATTAAAACACAGTGGATGTCATTTAAGGCAGAAATCTCTACGCTGGAGGAAATAAGAATACCCAGATGGGTAGGTATGCATAAAAGGGTCAAAACATGTCAATTACACTGTTTTAGTGATGCATCACAAAAGGCTTACGCCGCAGTATCTTACTTACGTGTTATGTATGATGATGGAACTATTCAAACAAAACTCTTGATGTCCAAAACCAAAGTCGCACCTGTAAAGCCAGTATCTATTCCACGTCTAGAGTTATGCGGCGCTGTTTTAGCATCGAAATTAGCAAAAGGGCTAAAGGAAATACTACAAATACATACCTGCCAGTTAATAATGTGGACCGACTCCTCCATAGTATTGGCATGGTTAAGAAAACATCCTGCCACATGGACTACATTCGTTGCAAACAGAACAAGTGATATCCTAAGTAACATTGGAAATGCACCATGGTATCACGTTTCCACCATTGATAACCCAGCAGATATTGCTTCGCGGGGATCCACGACTAGGGACATTGCTAGTTTCTCACTCTGGCATGGACCAGGCTGGCTTCAAAATCCTGAAACCACGTGGCCCAGTCAAATAGTAACCAATGATACAAATCTAGAAATGCGAAAAACTATTCAAACATTTTGTATTCAGAATTCGAACAATAGACTCGAACCATCACCATTAAGTAAAATCCTTGAAAAGTCCTCATCCTTTAACCGTTTAATAAATATTACAGCATATATATTCCGATTCTGTAAAAGATTAAGAGGTGACAAATCCCAACCAGAATGGATTACAACGACTGAACGAACCAACGCATTATATTTTTGGATTAGATTTACACAAAACATAGAATATTCTACTGAAACACACGAATTAAAGAAGAAGGGAGCCATTAATGGTAAAAGTAGCATTCTTAGTTTAAATCCTTTCTTAGATGACCATAATCTGCTGAGAGTAAAAGGCCGGCTTCACAATGCTAATCTGTCTTATAATGAACGTCATCCAATTATAATGCCAAAGAATAGCAAACTAATGACATTGCTAATTAATCACTATCACGAGTATACAGCTCATGGAGGGACACAATTAATGCTAAATGTTTTACGAAAGAAGTATTGGATCGTCAACGCTCGAAAATTAATTAAAGAACTTACACACAAATGCATCACGTGCTATAAACATAAAGCTCAAACCGCCACACAGCTCATGGGAAATCTGCCAACACCTAGAGTAAACCTTACTAGACCATTAACTAATACTGGAGTAGATTATTGTGGCCCTATTCAAATTAAAACAAACAGACTTAGGAATGCAACAATTGTAAAAGGATATTTGGCCATATTTATCTGTCTTGCGGTAAAGGCAATTCATTTAGAAGTTGTAAGCGATCTAACCACCCATGCCTTCCTGGCAGCATTTAAACGATTTATATCGCGTAGAGAAAGATGTGCCCATGTATATTCCGACTGTGGCACCAATTTTATTGGAGCTAATGCTGTACTGCAAGACATCAAAAAATGGGAAAAGGAGCTAGCGATACCTTGCGCTAAGGAAGACATCGTTTGGCATTTTAATCCACCATCATCGCCACACTTTGGGGGCCTCTGGGAGGCAGGTGTCAAATCAACAAAATATCATCTGCGAAGAATACTCGGAAACACCAATTTAACGTTTGAAGAACTCACCACCGTGGTAACCCAAATCGAATCATGTCTGAATTCCAGACCGCTTTGTGCACTAACTGCAGATCCGTCAGATTTGAATGCCTTGACACCAGGACACTTTTTAATAGGAGATGCCTTATTAGCCCCACCACAAATAGACCTTTTGCACATCAACTCTAACCGTCTCGATCGGTGGCAATTATGTCAGCAACTATCTCAACAATTTTGGAAACGATGGACTAATGAATATTTATGCCGGCTACAACAACGACCCAAGTGGATACAGCAAACACATAACATCACAAAAGGAATGATGATTTTAGTAAGATGACAACCTACCATCCTTTAAGTGGCCATTAGGACGCGTTATAGATGTACATCCGGGAAAAGATAACTTAGTACGTGTAGTAACAGTGCAAGTAAAAGACGCAATAGTTAAACGCCCTATCACGAAAATCGCGATCTTACCAATACAGGACAATGAACATTTATAATAAAAATAGTGTATCGTGGACAAACAAAAAGAATTTTGAATTCCATATATCAAAGATTATCGTGAACTATATCAAAGTGAAAATTTTAATCAAATAATGGTAAAAGACAGTAGACTTACGACGTAAAAATATTAGCTAAAAAAAATAGTGCGCGAAAAAAAAACAGTTGTACAACATAAACAATGAATACAATAAGATAAACTAACAAAATTTAGTTAGATACATAAACATAAATACTGCTAGAATCTCCTCTATTTACAGATATGACCATAGACACTCTAGCCCAGTGGTTTCCAACCTTTTTGTACCTGCGCCCCCCTTTAAAAAAAAAGTTGTTGCGCCCCCTTAATTTGGATTGTGGATTACGTATATACATATTTTGCTGATTCATTTTTTTGACACCTATTCGACTTTTTTGGTTTGTATTCGAAAATGATATTTTGGAAACAGCTGCATGCCCCCCTTACAACAGTCTCGCGCCCCACAGGTTGGAAATCACTGCTCTAGCCTGTTTAAAGAAATCCCACCAGCCCAGAATACACGAATACACCATCAACGCGGAACTAGGTCAATAGGCCATCCGACCTACCTCAACAAGTATGTTTATCATTGGACTGGAGTACAACACCGTCCCCGGGGGAGAATGTTTAAGGACGACCCTAAAATAATAACTAGTTGGGATGTGGGTTTGACCCCTTCGGTCCACACGATTAACTTCCCAGTATGATGAACGAAGATGGAATAAACTGACTTCTTACAAAATAGTTATACATTTAGCACTAGTGGAAAATTGGCTAGTATCAGAACTGATGGCAAAGCAATCCCGAGAGAAGCTCGTTCAAATAACTATTATAGTAGTGAATCCACAAGATTTTTCTAAAGAAGTTGTTTTTCCTGAACGTTAACAAACAAACATGTCCTCCGTATTTCGTTCGCTGCACTAAAGCGGGTGTTCAAATTCGCACTGAGCGTGCTGAAGCGCCGTTGGTAAACTGAGAAGCGAATGACTTCATTTGGAAATTCCAAACCTTTCCGGAGATGTTAGCAAAACTGTAACTGTTAAGTACTTGTCAGACTTGACCAAAAAGAACAAACTTTGCGGTAGCTACTGGAAATCCCGGGATAAACCGCAATTGGTTGAAACTGTATCACGCGTAGAAAACAATTCCCCGTCAAAAAGTGCTACTCCAAGGTTTGAAAATTTCGCGCTGTTTGTACAGCGTAACGAAATTTTTGCACGATTTTGAAAGGTTGTCGGATTTTGACAAGTGATGTTTTGTTCGAAGTTTAGAACGGGTCTCATTCCATCGAGTTTATTAGATATTAGCAAAACTTGTCAATTTAAGGTCTTTCTGACAATTAGCCGAAGTTTTTCTATTTAAACAAAAAAGGCCCAACCGAATATCATGAAATTTTTTTCTTCGTTAATATTCTTTTTTCGGCACCCCAATGAAGTCGATATAGTTTTTAGTTTGGACGGTATCGTGCAGGTACAAAAATCATTAACGTCGCTTAAACAAAAAAAAAACGGTTCGACTGAATTTTATGAAAATCTCTTCAGATCATATTTTGGTTAATACTCTTGAAACGGCACGTCAACTAAGTCGATATCTTTTAGAGTTCGCGAGATATCGTGCAGGTACAAAAATCACTTATGTCATTTGAACCAAAAAACCGCTCGACCGAATATTATTAAAATCTTTTCAGTTTATATTGTCGCTAATACGCTTCGAACGGCACCTCAAGTAAGTCAATATCGTCCGTGGTTCGGGAGATATCGTACAGGTACAAAAATCACTTACGTCGCTTAAACAAAAAAACGGCTGGACCAAATTTCCTGAAAATCTTTTCAGATCATATTTCGGTTAATACGCTTCGAACGACACCTCAACGAAGTCGATAGCAGTTTTCGTTCGCGCGATATCGTGCAAGAAAAAATGACCACATCCGTACGCACATACACACACACACACACACACACACACATACTTCCTCCCAATTTTTTGCTTAAAATGCTCCTGGGACCTTGAAAGATGAAAATACGTTGAAATTTTCGATTTCGATTTTCGGACCGATTACAATAACTTCCTATACTGGGAAGTTAAAAAATAACCATTTAAACATTTAATAACACTACAGATAATAATAAATAAAATAAAACAAAACTTACAAAACATAACTTCAACACCTTACAAAACAAACAACACAAATCATGGCACTGACACTTCGTAGTCAGTGGTACCAACATATAAATTAAATTGAAAATACTCAACATAGAATAAGAGAAACGTAGAATTATTACCCCACCGAAAACGAAGGCATTGCCAGGCACTCTCTCCCAGTAATATCTAGAATTATGTATTTTAATTGAAAAGGGAGAAGAAAGTAAAACCGTTGAGGTCAAAGACCTCAGTGCCTTCGTCTAGGATATATAAAGGAAATCATGCATGTTTACCTCTCTTGTTTTCTTATAACATTTAGTGCATGTACATATATTTAAAGTAAATTTTTAAAAGTCGTTAAGTAAAAGCGGAGTTATTAAAAAAGGGATTGTAAAAAAATGGTATAATTAAATTAATGAAAGTGAATCAGATTATAAAAACATTATAGACTCAAATCAGTAAAAGTGAATTGTAATTTGAAATAATTTTGAGAATTTGAATAAAAATTTATATTTGTATAAAATCGGATCAGTGACTTTTAATTAATAATATGTGTGAAGTGCGTAAAAGGAAAAGGGATGTCGGTACATTTTTCCAAAGATCGCGGCCGAAGCTGGGCTTGCTCTCCTTTGACTAGACAATCGTTACTTTGATAATATTTTAGGGAAATAGTGCCGAAAAATACTTTTGCCATTAAATAACGGGCAATAATTGCCATTTCTAAGGCCGAAAAAGCTCGTGGAGAACAGGGGTCATGTTATCAAGACAAGCGGTAGTTTGCCGAGTTCGTAAGGGGAAACAGCTAAAGCTTTATTTACGCCTAAAGCCTAGTATGGAGTTCAAACGGAATTCCGTTTAACATTTTTGCAATTTAATTCTACACGGAAAAATTCGGGTAGAAAATATTGTGGAGAAAAAGTATAAAGTTGACTCTTATGTATTTATTAAGGGGTACGTATGCGGATCTCGGACACAACCTGGAAAAAAATACAACGCAGAAGGGCCCTCAAAAATAACGTAAACTCTACAAACGACCCGGAAAGATGTCATCAACTAGAACGGGAATACTCCCAATTACATCGCGAGGTTAAGAGAAGTGTCCGGCGTGTTAAAAGGCAGCAGATAAATGAGCTCGCAGAAGAAGCGGAAAACGCGGCAAACACAGGCAACAGTAAGGTGCTGTACCAAATTACTAAACAGCTCTCGGGAAAGCACTCTACTAAAAAGCATGCCGTTAAGAGTGCGGATAGAAGGCTGCTGTGCAGCGACGAAGAGCAACTCCAAAGATGGAGAGATTACTTCTTCGCCGCCCTGAATGGTACACTTACACAGGAACCTCAGGAAAACAGCAACAATGCACAGCCAATAAGAATGACCACCCGGGCCCCATCCAAGAAGGAAATAGTAACCGCAATTCATGCGATGGCCAATGGTAAAGCAGCTGGGAAAGGTGGCATCCCGCCAGAATTCTTGAAAGCCGACTCAAGCCTCATAACCAATGCGCTTCAGCCAATCCTAGATATAACGTGGAACACCTGTACCTTTCCGGAGGATTGGACGGAAGGTATCATAGTCAAAATACCAAAAAAGGGGGACCTAACAATATGCGACAACTGGAGAGGCATCTGTTTACTATCTACAGTGGGCAAAATTTTGTACCATATATTACTATCTAGGATAAGTGAGGCAGTTGACCGAACGCTTAGGAGACAGCAGGCCGGATTCAGGAAGGGCCGCTCCTGTATTGATCATATTAACACCTTGAGAATAATAGTGTAGCAGTCTTCTGAAATCCGATCCACCCTTTACCTTGCTTTCCTAGATTATGAGAAAGCGTTCGACTCGGTCAATAGGAGCTTTATATGGCAAGCACTACGGCGACGTGGATTGCCTGATAAAATAATAGAATTGATAAAAGCCCTATATAACAATTCCAAATGCAGAGTTCTCCATAATGGAAAGTTATCCGACAGCTTTGAGGTGAGCACAGTAGTACGACAAGGATGCCTACTTTCGCCATCCAGAATAAATAAAGCACGACGCGCATATGCATGCCTGTCCCGCATATGGAGATCAACGGAGATCTCAACTAACACCAAATTGCGGCTGTTCAACTCCAACGTTAAGTTCTTTTGTACGGTTGCGAAACATGGAAAGTCACCTAATTCATCACAGGGCGCCTACAAGTCTTCATCAACAGATGCCTTCGTCGTATCCTAAAAATCCGCTGGCAAGATAGAATTTCAAACGAAGAACTATGGCGCCGTGCCGGCCAAGAAAGGATAGACGACCAAATCAGGCGAAGGAAATGAAATTGGGTTGCCCACACCTTGCGACGCGAAAACGAAAATCTAGCCAAACAGGCCCTTGACTGGAATCCGCAAGGCTCCCGTCGAGTAGGAAGACATAGAACAACTTGGAGGAGAACCCTACTAGAAGAAGCCGCAACAACTGGGAGATCCTGGTCGGAGCTAAGAGCTGTCGCGCAAAACAGAGTCCGCTGGAGGGCAACTGTTTCCGCCCTATGTCCCATGAGGGATTAAAGGAGTTTAGATAGATAGATAGATAGACGTATGCGGTGGTTGCAAACAAAAAATAAAAAACATTCAATAAGAGTAATTACATTTATTTAAACCGCAATTATTATTATGAATTTAATGGAAGTCAGAATTAAAAAAATGGAATTAACAGAAAATTTAATAAATTTCAAAAATCAGAACGGCAATAGGTATTTTTTTTTGTCGTTCTGTCAAAATTACCAACAGCACAACAACGGAATAATTGTCTAGCTATTTATTCCGGCCAACATGAACGGAAAAAATTCTCCAATTTCCAGAGCCATCTGTTAGAAAGTTTCACAAGTACAGAATTCCCTTCGAAGTCCGTACTCCAAAAAGTACACGGAAAAATCGGGTGAACGGAATTCCGTGCATCTTTTTACGTGTATTTTATATGGGGAACGGAATTCCGTTTGAACTCCATGTAGGCTTAAACATGGAAAACAAGGTGTTTTTTTTTTATAAAATTATGCGATTTATCACCTTTTTATAAGCAATACATATAAGTAATTTTTCATTTGTAACCGATAACCACAATATAAATAATTTATTATTCCATTAGTTTTTTTTCCTATCATTCTTCGTTTTCTTTATTTTTACATTTTTTACATTTCAAAACGAACTTTTTTTTTCTCCAGTCTAAAAAAGTGGGTACTCAAAATTATTCTATCAGATGGCGCTATAAGTTATTTCAATTGCTCAATTATTGAGATGGTGCTACTAGTTAGTCGAAAAGTGTTTACTCGCACTATTGATGCCAGATGGCATATTAGATGATTAACAAAATGTGTTCATATAAAAGTGGCTAGTCACAACTATGGTGTCAGATTGCGTTAGGTACTATAAAAAAACATATGTAGTTTATAGTACAGATGAACAGTTAAATTTTGAAATACCGATTACTACTTTTGCATAGTTCGTAATTGTACTTTATTTCTAAAAATGTGATATATTCGTTATAAGTTAGTCGAACCCAGCACAGTTGATGTCAGATATCATTCCCTATAATTTAGATGATTAACAAAAAGCGTTCATAATAAACTGGTAGGAGTCTCAAGTGGGCGGATTATCACTTCTTCACCACTCTATCGACATAGGTATCAATTAAAAGGGTATTATAAGTAGAATACCATAAGCGATATAGTATAGGTACTCAATATGGTTAGGATCCAGGGCGGTCATCTCAAGAGGACGGATTACCATTTTCTTTACAACCCCCACGACATGGGTATCAAATGAAAGGGTATGATAAGTAGAATACAATAAGCTATGTCGTAAAATCTATATCGGCGGTCTCAAGAGGGCGGATTACCACTTCTTCACCATCCCCTAAACAAGGGTATCAATTGAAAAGGTATCATAAGTAGAATACCATAAGCGATATAGTATACTCAATATATAGTTAGATCTATGGTGATCATCTCAAGAGAGCGGATTACCATTTTCTTCACAACCCCGTCAACATGGGCATCAAATGAAATGGAATGATAAGTAGAATACAATAAGCAATATAGTATACTCAATAAATAGTTAGATCCAGCGCGGCCATCTCAAGAGGACGCATTACCATTTTCTTTACCACCCCCTAGACATAGGTATCAAATGAAAGGGTATGATAAGTAGAATACAATACGCTATGTCGTAAAATCCATATCGGCGGTCTCAAGAGGGCGGATTACCAGTTTCTTCACAACCCTTTCGACATGGGTATCAAATGAAAGGGAATGATAAGTAGAATACAATAAGCAATATAGTATACTCAATAAATAGTTAGATCCACTGCGGCCATCCCAAGAGGGCGCATTACCATTTTCTTCACCACCCCCTCGACATGGGTATCAAATGAAAGGGTATGATAAGTAGAATACAATAAGCTATGTCGTAAAATCTATATCGGCGGTCTCAAGAGGGCGGATTACCACTTCTTCACCACCCCCTCAACATGGGTATCAATTTAAAGGGTATCATATGTAGAATACCATAAGCGATGTAGAATACTCAATATATGGTTAGATCCATGGTGGTCATTCCAAGAGGGCGGATTACCATTTTCTTCATAACCCTCTCGACATGGGTATCAAATGAAAGGGTATCATAAGTAAAAGACAATAAACAATGTAGTATATCCTCAATATATCGTTACTAGTTATTCGATAAATTTTTACTCGACTGTTGACGCCAGATGGTATTCGATGATTAGCAAAATGTGTTCATATAAAAATAGTTAGTCGTTCGTACACTCAAAAGATTCGTAAATCGGAAATAATTTTGGTAGCACCTGTTCTCACCATACAACTGTTGTAAAAAATAGTATTATATATACATGTTCAAATTAAAACAACCCGTAACTTTATTACAACCGTTTTTATTCAACCATAACTTATAACTGAACTATAGCTGGCATGTTTTTTGTATCGCCATAAACGATGGCTACTATAGCTCAAAATATTTATTTATGTATATATACAGAGTAAAACATCTTAAGTACAACATGCTTACTAAGTTTCTACAACAATTCGGCCATCCTGATTTAAATTCGCCCTCGAGTTAATAACATTAGCTCTTTGTATTTTCCCTATATTTCATAAACATGTACATATGTACATTCTCTCAAATCTAAATAAGCATAAAATTATTAAAATTAAATTTTTCCATATATTAATTTTCTAAAACATAAATTTTATCAATTAGAAAACTATTTCGTTAATTATTTCGTTAATGTTTATTTTAAATTTCTAACCTTGATTATTTCTAATATTCCTCCATGGTTTCATATGTGGAGCTTCCACTACTCCTGTGTACGGCAGCTGTGTTATCTGTTGTCCTTCAATGCCTTTATATTAACGAGATACCGATTATTCCTTAAAACCTCGACGACCTCATAAGGTCCTCTAAACTTTGGGACAAACTTTCGATTTACACCTGGAGTCGAGACATAATTAAAGATCATAACGTAATCGCCCTGTACATAAAATCTAGGGGTTCTATGGGATTTATCATAGTAAGTTTTCGAGTAATTTTGTGTTTTCTTAATATTTTCAGACGCATCTTCCCTAATTTTTCCCATATTTCTTTCATCTTTAACTTCTAACCTTTCTCTGAGCGGTTCGTCGACCGTATACCTCTCTGGTTAGTTCCATAAATCATTTGACTGGGGGTCTTACCAGTGGATCGATTAACAGAATTATTTACAGCAAACTCTACTTGAGGTAAGACTTCATCCCATGTTTTAGATACATTGGAACATAACTTCGCCAACATAGGACCTAAACTTTCGTTTACTCGTTCCACTTGCCCGTTTGCCTGGGGAGAGCCCACCGCTATCTTAATGTGTTGAACACAATTTGCATCCATAAAATCTCTAAATTCTGCAGATGTGAAACATGTCCCTCGGTCTGACACTATTCTTGTAGGACGACTGTAATATGAGAAATATGTCTTCAAACAAGCAGTGGCTTCCCTTGAAGAGGTACTTTTGTCCGCATAAAATTTTACAAATTTAGTAAAGGCATCAATAACCACTAAGATATGCCTTTTCTTGGACTTAACATTTTGTAAAGGACCAAAATGATCTATATGTACCGTCTCAAACGGCAGTACTCCTTTTGGTATAATATTAAGGTAACCTTCCTTTTTACCACTTTTCGCAGAATATGCAATACACTTAAAACAATTTTCAATAAAATTTTTAATTTTGTCCCTCGCTTTTTGCATCCAGTATGTTTGTTGAAAATTAACTACCGCTTTACTACACATACCAACACATGCACACGCATCGACATCGATTTAGTAGTCAGTTTTTCCGTCGGCATCAATCTGAACGCATCGTCGTGATCTTACTACTTACATAATTATAAAGTCCAATAAAGTCAGTCTTATTTCTAACCACCTGAGTTTTATTTTCGTCATTGGTGCCGAAACCCGGGAACAGCGGTAGAAATAAATACGTTAATTAGCGAAGCGAACGTATAAAATTAATTGAATTATGGATTCAAATAGTCAAAATCGAGCGGTATATCGGGGTCAAATAACCAAATTAGCGAAGAATGCATCAGAATATTTAACGTCCGGTGATGCCCAAGCGACGATGGAAAACTCCAACAAGTTTGCAGAAATCGAAGAGGAAATTTCAGTTTTCCTACAGCGAATAATGTCTGCGCATGAATACATGAAGAAAGCAAATAAAGACTTGTACTCAGCGCCTGCTTTCAAGGCAGATAATAAGGAATTCGAAACAAGTGCTGAGTATGAAGACAAAGCGGTTTCTATCATTTCATTTCGAGCACTCCAAGGTAATACCAATCTAACTCCCAGTGAACCTTCTCCACCAACTATGAATCATCACAGCACCGCTAAACTTCCCAAGCTCCAGCTAAAACGGTTTTCAGGAGATTTAAACGAGTGGCTGCCTTTCTGGCAACAATTTAAATCCACAATCCATGAAAACACGAATTTAAGCGGCTCAGAAAAATTTAATTGCCTTCAATCCTTATTAACTGGAAAAGCGGCTGATACAATAGCAGGCTTTACACCTTCCGAATCGTGCTACGACGGTGCAATTGCACTTCTTCAAGAAGAATTTGGGCAATGTGATCAACTAATTGAAAAGAATATGCAGCGGTTGATGACTTTGCCGCCAGTAACCTCTGCTCATGACCTAGTGGGACTACGAAAATTATACAATGCAGTGATTGCAATTACCCGTTCACTGACAGTGCTGGAAGTCCCATCCACGCATTATGGGGTAATGCTAAAAACAATTTTATTGAAATGCATGCCAAGTGAATTGCGAATAAATTTTCATCGGAGTAATGAAGATCAAAGGGCAGAGCAGGAAAACATTGATGATTGTCATGACTCCGTATCAGCGAAGAGTGATGCTAGCTCTATTATATTTGAAGGTGACAAACAAGTGAGACGAATACTACAGTTTTTAAAACGAGAGGTACAATCACTTGAGAAATCGGACGTCAAATCTTTCCGTTCTGCACCTACACATAAATCTGATGCAACAGCTACGGGTTTGCTCACTACTAATGACAATAAATGTTGTTTTTGCAATTCAAGTGAACACACGTCGAAAAATTGTAATAGTTCGCATACGATTACGCAGCGTAAAGATTTATTGAGACAACAGGGACGCTGTTTTCGTTGTACGAGCAAGGGTCATCGTTCAAAATTTTGTCAAGTGAAGGATTTGAAGTGCGTAAAATGTGATGGGCGCCACTCATTAGCGATGTGCGAAGTAAACATTCGGAATAATAAACAATCATTAGAATCGTCAGCTGTTGCAGGCAGCTCTAAGCATACTTTTAATTTATATTCAAATTCAAATAATAGTTCCTATTCATATAATGTGTACTTACAGGCAGCTTCTGCCTACATATCTACTCCTAGCCAATCGTTGAGTTCTCTGGTACGATTAATAATAGATGGTGGCAGTCAAAGGACATATATTAAGCAAAGCATAGCTCGAAAGTTCAATTTGCCCATAGTGGGTGAACAAACAATAAGAATTTCCACCTTCGGCAGCAAGAAACCATTACCTACACAAAAATGCAATTTGGTTAGCTTCACTTTGAAAAGCCAATATAATGACAGGTTCATAAATGTAGTTGCATTAGAAGTTCAGGAAATTTGCAACGATCTTCTTGTACCCCCACCGTCTGATCATGCAGACTTTTTAAAATTCTCATTAGCGGACGTCAATTTGAATGGAGAAGAATTGACCGAAGGTATCACCATTCTTATTGGCTCTGATAACTTTTGGAATGTCATTACAGGTGAATACGAGAAATTATCTCCGAATTTGGCAGCTGTCAACACAGTATTTGGTTGGACAATTCAAGGACCAGTGTCGTCAGAATCACCTGTGAAATATTCTTGCTTCTCAACTGTTGTTTTACACGCATATGCAACGGAACATTTCAAGGAGAGTTACTTGTGGGATTTAGATACGATTGGTATTTCGAATGAAGATTCTTTAAAAGCGGTAATTGAAGAAGATTTTAATAAATATGTTTGTAAAAATGGTGAACGTTATTATGCTCACTTACTGTGGCGAGATAAGCAGGCAGTGCTTGATAATTTTCGTGAAGGAGCGCAAAAACGATTTGGCTGTTTGATTCGTAAGCTACTACGTGAGCCTCATTCTAAAAGTAGAATACGAAAAAGCCATGGAAGAATTAATTGCCGGTGGTATTGCTGAAGAAGTGAATTATGATGAAAAAGACGTGCCGTCAAGAATATATTACCTTCCACATCGAGCTGTATATCGCGAAGATAAGTCTACCTCAAAATTGCGAATTGTATTTGACGCATCAGCTCATCAGGGAAACAACGCTTCATTAAATAGTTTACTCTCTCCTGGATACAATCTATTACCAGATGTATTAGAAGTTCTTCTAAATTTTAGACTTGGGAAAATTGGTTTAGTAGCGGATATCGAGAAGGCCTTCCTACAAATTGAATTAGCGGAGGAAGACCGTGATACTCACCGATTTTTTTGGTTTGGCAGTAAAATTAAGGACTATAACAATCTCCCTACATGGAAAGAATTTAGGATGACTCGAGTGACTTTTGGAATTACCTGCAGCCCATTTTTGCTAGGTGCTACTATTCGCCGACACGTAAGTGAGGAGAAAACTAACTTCACTGAAACTTGCTCATATTTGGAAAAATCGTTTTATATGGACGATTTGATTATACATAAGTGTTGACGACGAGTTGTTGGCTACGAAACTTTATCAAGAATCGACTAGTATCATGCAGCGCGCCTCTATGCGCCTTCGAAAATGGAATTGTAATAGCCAGCAAGTGAAGGTATGCCTCGTGCACAATGAGAAAGTGGATTTATTTTATGTTTCGTCCCGCTCATTCCAATGCCTAATTCTCTATTTCCATCTCAAGTCAAAATTTGAGAACATCAGTTAAAGTTGGCTCTACTTCAACTTCAACACTCAAATTTCGGAAATTCGGAATAAGCAAGTGACATCTGGTTCTCACACTAATTAACAAGAAGAATTATAGTACCAAAGTAGGTTATTTATGTTACTTATTTTCTATTGAAAAACATAAAATATATTAAAAATACAAAAATTATTGCGGCAAAAGCCATTTGAGAGCTTTGCGAGTGCATAATTTGTGGAAATTGAATTAATAAAAATCGAATTTTCCGTTTTTTCTCATTCGGGTTCATTAGATGGCAGCACTTACAAATTTTTTCCGAAAGAGATAGTCTGAACTACAATTCAGTTAACAGAAATCTCGCCAAATTTTATCGACTTTACTTAAAAATTAAGTAAATTTGATTTTAAAATTAAGTAAAGTCCGGTCAAATCAAGTTTTAGTAAAGATCGAGAATTCTGTTAGCAATTTTTTAGTGAATATTTTTTTATTGTAACAGCTGATATTGACATTTTTTAAATTATGTCCAAAAATTCACTTCAACACTGTGCACATAGCAAAATTAGCACTTCAACATTGTGAACACGGCAGCAAACTTAAATCCTGATCCAAATCGCCCGGAGATGCAAAAGATTCTGGGACTGCATTGATATACGGTGAGCGACGAATTAATGATAGATATAGAAGCGGTAATATCTTCTCTACCACTAACGAATGCTACAAAAAGGGATGTGCTTAGTCTAATATCTAGAATTTATGATCCCTTTGGGATGTTGGGTCCGTATGTAGTGAAACTTAAACTTTTATTTCAGAGTACTTGGAAGCGGAAACTAGACTGGGATGCAGTATTGCCTGACGATCTTCAGAAATCATGGATAACTTCCGTAAAGGAACTACCCTGTTTAAGTGCAATAGCGATTCCTAGAAGCATCCTGGCCACTAGTCAACTTGTGAGCTACACATATTTGCAGATGCAAGTACTCAAGCGTATGGAGCAGTAGCGTGCGTAAAATGTTTTGATATTTACGAGAAGTGCAAAGTAAGATATTTATGTTCAAAAAATCGAATAGCGCCTTTAAAGGAAAATGGGTTATCAGAGTTGACATTACCTAAGTTGGAGTTAACTGCTGCGCTAATAGCTGTTCGCCTGTGTGTGTATTTGAAAAAAAATTTCCGGATGAAGTTTGATTCCGTCATATTTTGGTCTGACTCGAAAATAGCGCTTTCACGGATAAATGGTGATTATCGTAGATGGAAACCCTTTGTAGCTCATCGTGTTCAGGAAATAAGAAAAAATTCAGAACCTCAGAATTGGAGGCACTGTGCTAGTGAACGGAATCCAGCAGACCTATTAACGAGAGGACTTTCTGGAACGAAGTTAGCGAATTCTTACACCTGGCTCAATGGACCTGAATGGTTAGTGGAGAATAATAGTGACCATTACGAACATATAACAACGGATC
This sequence comes from Thereva unica, assembly GCA_949987705.1. Classification (NCBI taxonomy): domain Eukaryota; kingdom Metazoa; phylum Arthropoda; class Insecta; order Diptera; family Therevidae; genus Thereva; species Thereva unica. Next base: position 86,614,591 of record OX465283.1, on the reverse strand, counting down.
ACATTCTTGAAGCCTCATCTTATTTAACATGTTTATTAGTAGAGGAAATTCCAACTGAATCACCACCGCCAGGTTCATCGATTTTAGCTATGGAAAATTATAGTCGGTATAGCAAACTTCTAAGAGTAACAGCATATGTAATGCGTTTCGTGCGTTTTATCCTACAGCGAGGAAAGGTCCCTATTCGAAACAAATACTTAACTGCCTGTGAAATAAGCATAGCGGAAAAATACTGGATAGCGATGGTACAACGTCAAGAATACTCTTCTGAACTCGAAGCTTTAACGAAGCGAAAACTAATAAACGAATCTTCTAGCGTGAAGATGTTAAATCCAATACTCAACAGCTCGAAATTTTTGTGTGTTGGAACGAGATTAGATGATGATTATCCTATTATCATACCGAGGCAAAGTCCATTAGCCAAGCTTATCGTCAGAGAGATTCACCAAAGAATGTTTCATGCTGGTATTAATCTACTTTTAGCGGAATTAAGGAAGAAGTTCTGGATCTCGAGGGCTCGACAACTTATTAAATCTACGATCCAACCTTGTGTCATTTGTAAGCGATTAAGAGGGAAAGCGGCTTCCCAGCCATTTGACCCACTACCTAGAAGCCGCCTTTCATCCTCCCGGCCTTTTGAGACAACCGGGGTGGACTTCGCAGGTCCCCTCTACGTGAAGGAGATAGAAGGATCTACCACAACAAGAAAATACTACGTCATGCTTCTAACATGCGCCGTGATTAGAGCCGTTCATTTAGAGCTGGTACCTAACTTAACAACCGAAAGTTGTATTATGGCATTACGACGATTTATTGCTAGGAGAGGCGTGCCCAAAGTTATTATTTCCGACAATGCGAAGACATTTAAGCGTGCATCTATCGAGCTTCAAGAATTAGTTAAGGTTTTGTCTTCGGAGGAGTTTCAAGGTTTCACAAGTAATCAAGGAATTGTATGGAACTTCATAGTTGAAAGGGCTCCCTGGTGGGGAGGCTTTTGGGAGCGGTTGATTCGTTCAATTAAGGATATTTTAAAGGTCGCAGTTGGACGTTCTACCTTGAATGCGGAACAACATTTTTTACACGGAGAATTCTCGTCACTACCTTCAGCGATTAGTGTCCAAGCGGATCAGAATATTCGTCTTAAATTGAAGGGTCGATTACGTATTTTAAATTTCTTTTGGAAGCGTTTTAAAACTGAGTATCTACAGCAGCTTCGGTCAGCCCATTATGCAATTAATAAAACGTCCTTTACAGTCAAAAGGGGAGACATCGTTTTGGTTCATGACCACATGCACCCTCGGATTTTATGGAAGCTAGCATTGGTTGAGGCGGTATTTCCAGGTCGAGATGGGAAAATACGGGCTTGCGAGGTACGCCTTTCAAAAGGTTCCAGACTACGACGTCCTGTTCAACTTCTGTACCCATTAGAATTATCGCCGGGGGAGGATGTTGAAAATTAACTACCGCTTTACTACACATACCAACACATGCACACGCATCGACATCGATTTAGTAGTCAGTTTTTCCGTCGGCATCAATCTGAACGCATCGTCGTGATCTTACTACTTACATAATTATAAAGTCCAATAAAGTCAGTCTTATTTCTAACCACCTGAGTTTTATTTTCGTCAATGTTCTACTAATCTCTAAAAAACATTTTTCTGTACCAGCATGTCCTAACATTTCATGGTAAGTTCGTATAATTTCTGTTTCCATCTCCCCCGGGACATAAAATCGAATGCCCTCATTCGTTTTCCGATACACCAAACCGTTTCTCATTTCATACTTACTATTTTCACTTATTTCTAATTCTTTCCGTATAGACACAATATTGTTATCACGGCTCTGGCAGATTGCCAAATTCTGCTCCAGAGAATTCTCTTCTAAAACTAATACATTTGTGCTTCTGCTTAGTGCAACTACATGATTCATTTTCGCACACATTCGGTGCTCTGTAGAGTAGTCATACTTTTGCAACTCCAGTGCCCATCGCGCTGTCCTTTGGTTTATGTCCTTTTTATTTAGTGTAAGGCTGCGGTTACGCTGGCTGAAAGTTGGTGATAGTCCAGCTGGTGTCAGCTGTTACAAGAAAATTAAACACAAAGAACTAATTCAGAGTGGTTAGGCTGAAACTTGCAAGCTTTCACACATTCATGAAAGTTCATGACAGCGTGATAGTTAATCAAATTTGTTTAGTTAGCTGGCACCAGTTGAGATTAAAATTGGGAAAATGGATTCTGAAAAATTAATAAACGAAGTGAGGAATAGGAAATTGTTGTGGGATGCAACGGCTGGCACTAAAACTTGGATGATGAGGTGCCATCGGTGGACGTTGTAGTAGAAATTTAAGATAACTACTTTCTGTTAAAAATAACATATCTTCAAATGATTCGTCTGTCATGAAAAATTGTTGTTAATAAAGCACTGTAAAGTTTATACCAAAAAACGATACGATCCTAGCTAATCGATGCCGTATACATGATTATCATAAACTGTCTTGCAGCATAACCACTAAACAATGAAAGCTTGAATTGTAACAGCTGGCACCAGCTGGACTATCACCAACTTTCAGCCAGCGTAACCGCAGCCTTAAGACCAAAGAATTGCAATCCGTAACTATCTTAAACTTTATACCCTGCAGATAAACCCTAAATCTCCTTAAGGCATAAATTATAACAAGTGTTTCTAGTTCATAACTATGGTACTTACTTACGGAGTAGTTCTCTTTGAGAAGTAGAACACGGGATGGAATTTACCATCGGATTTCTTTTGCATTAGAATATCACCGAAGCCTCTACTGGCATCGCAATGCAATTCTGTTTCATCGGCAGGGCTATATATAGCTAAGACGGGTGAGCTTACTAATTTCATCTTTAAAATCTCATAGCTCTCCACCTCCTTAAGACCCAACTTAAAAATATCATTCTTTTTCAATAAATCGTAAAGTGGTTTTGCAATTATGGCGAAGTCCTTGATAAGCTTCCGGAAATATGAACAAAGTTCGAGAAAGCTAAGCACTTGCTTAACACTTGTAGGGATAGAAAAACCTGAACTTGTATTAATATTGGAAGGATTTGGTTTAATCCTTTCTGCACTAATAACGTAGCCTAAATATTCAATTTCAGTACACACAAATTAACATTTATCCACTCGGATTTCTAATAAATTTTCGGACAAAACCTTAAAAACTTCTTTTAGCACTTGTAAATGCTCGTCTAAGGACTTGAAGGCAACTAGTATATCATCCATATACACCAACATTTTATTTTCATTAATTAAATTACTAAAAACGGTATTAATATACATATCTCTGGAAGACAGATGGTGCATTACGCAATCCAAACGGCATTTTTGTATACTCGAATTGCCCCAACGGAGTTACAAACGAGGTATACTTGACTGATTCTTCAGCTACTCTCTGACTTGATGAAAGCCACTTTTCAAGTCCAACAGAGAATAATATTTCTGTAGATTAGCTATGTGATCCTCAATCAGAGGTAAAGGGTAGTTATCTCTAGCAGTTATTAACTTCCCAGTATAGGAAGTTATTGTAATCGGTCCGAAAATCGAAATCGAAAATTTCAACGTATTTTCATCTTTCAAGGTCCCAGGAGCATTTTAAGCAAAAAATTGGGAGGAAGTATGTGTGTGTGTGTGTGTGTGTATGTGCGTACGGATGTGGTCATTTTTTCCTGCACGATATCGCGCGAACCAAAACTGATATCGACTTCGTTGAGGTGTCGTTCGAAGCGTATTAACCGAAATATGATCTGAAAAGATGTTCATGAAATTCGGTCCAGCCGTTTTTTTGTTTAAGCGACGTAAGTGATTTTAGTACCTGCACGATATCGCCCGAACCACGAAAGATATTGACTTACTTGAGGTGCCGTTCGAAGCGTATTAGCGACAATATAATCTGAAAAGATTTTTATAATATTCGGTCCAGCGGTTTTTTGGTTTAAATGACTTAAGTGATTTTTGTACCTGCACGATATGGCGGGAACTATAAAAGATATCGACTTAGTTGACGTGCCGTTCCAAGAGTATTAACCAAAATATAATCTGCAAAGATTTTCATAAAATTCGGTCGAGCCGTTTTTTTGTTTAAGCGGCGTAAGTGATTTTTGTACCGGCACGATATCGCCCGTACCACGAAAGATATTGACTTACTTGAGGTGCCGTTCGAAGCGTATTAGCGATAATATAGTCTGAAAACATTTTTATAATATTCGGTCCAGCGGATTTTTGGTTTAAGAGACTTAAGTGATTTTTGTACCTGCACGATACCGCGCGAACTAAAAACTATATCGACTTCATTGAGGTGCCGAGAAACATTAATACATCAATTTTGTATACATTTTTCATCCTCTCGGCGTACAATGAAAAGGAATATCTTTCGTAAGCTTAATATTCATTTCATAATCAATATTTGGTTTTTTCGGTTTAAGGCTGTTAGTATAGTATTTACTATATATTGACCTAAATTCTTCAGACGTTTTTAAACTAATATTTTCACCCAACCTAATATCTGAACTTGATTCAACATAACCTATGTTTAAAATCTCTTCCTCAAAGCTGTCATCGTCTTCCTGTCTTAACCTACATATATCTAAATTTTCCCAGAGAGTCTCGCCCCAGTAATAAATCGCAACACATAGTATATTATAAATATATATAAATCGCAACACATAGTAACTTTAACATTCAATTCGCATTCTTTATTGTCAAAGCAGCAAATAATAGATAATTCAAAATTGATTTTAACTGGACTACGATTAACACCAAAATAAGTTTCAGCCTGCGGTACACTAGTATGACATTCGATAAAGGACAACGGCAACACGCTTTCACTCAACAGGGTAACGGGCTACCGGTATCAAGGAGGGCACATAAATTGTAAGAAAAGTCTAAACTATATGATCTAAATTTTATAGTTACCTGCTTAGATACATCTAGTTGGGGCTTAGACCCCTCTCAAATTGGGTTGATATTCTTCTTCGGCTGCAAGTGCTTGAGGAATGAATGTCCAACTTGTCCACATACATAACAGGACCCTCGTTGCCTGGGTGGTTTTTCACAGTCACGGGCAATGTGACCGTCGATGTTACAATTGAAGCACCTCAGATTGCATTTCGTGCTAACTTCCTTCTTCCGTGGAGTGACCTTAATATCCGGAACTGACATAATCTTCTTCGCCCCTAACGTCATGGCGGATGGGGTTTTTCGTAATTTAAAATTCGTTCGTAAATGCACGTGTTTAATTATTTCTTTTATTTTTTTATAAGTGTGTTTTAAAATGTCCCAATAAATAATTTCGCGCTCACGAGCTTCTAGTTCACATTTTTAATGTTTTTTTGGTGGGATTCAAATTACAGCCAACTAATTCAACAATCAATCAAAATTCTAATAAAATGCTAAGAGAAATTACGTATTTAAATTGCCGTATAACTTGCCGTAGTTTCAAATATTTCCGAACATTGCTACAATCCTCCCAAAATTACCCCTACAATTTTGAAGACCCTAAAAAAATCCCATCCAATATTTTACATTTGAACTCTAAGATGTTGTACGAGTTCGGAGGTCCTGAATTTCAGGGGAGCAGTCGTTGTGGTAATAGCGATAAAGTATAGAGAGGGCTTCTACATTCCTACATATGCCCACATATACGAGTTGTATTTAAAAGGGGCGAATGAAGGATTTGTAGATTGTAGGAGACTAAGGAGACCAAGGAGGCTGGCTGGAGGAGGAACTTGCAACTCTTTAGAAATCCAAGGCTTAGGGAGGCTAGTTTGGCGATTTGTAATATGTGATCATTCCATCGCATATCTTCCATTAAACTTACTCCTAGGATGTTGAGAGTTGAGTCAGCCGTTAGATTCTCTTTATCCACTGAGATAGGAAGAAGTTCGGTACAATTTTTGTTGGAGATCAGATAATACTTCGTTTTGGTGGCGTTAAATTCAACACTATTCATATCGCCCCAAAAAAGGATCAATTAGATGTCCCGCACGCTGCTGGTTGGGCCATGGTACGACGTTTGGAGAAGCTGGATAATCCTCAATGGCACTGTTCGGTTTCCAAGACTCTCCACAAGCTGTTTCAATCGATGCAATCGAAAGTGAATTTGAAATCGATGAAAACGACGACAGGTCGTTTGCCGCAACGATTTCTTTCTTCCATTAGCTGACGGAGGTGCGAATATTTGATCAATGCTTCCTCGATGTGATCTAAATCCCGCTTGCTCTTTCCGGCTGGTTTTCTCTCGATGTTTCTGTAGTCCCGATTGGATGATTTTCTTTGCCGACGATCGAAAGAAGAGTAATACCGCAATCATTCTTGCAGTTCCAACTGTCGCCTTTCTTCAAAATTGGGACAAAGATCGCTTTCTTCCACGCCGAAGGGACGCCATCAGAATGCGTTATGTGTATTAGGGGGCCTTTTTCAGCGATTTTATTGCCATCTTCACCTCGATAATTGTCGGTTCGGTATCGAGAAACTGATTCGTCGGCTGTTCGATAATCGGCGGTTTGGGTGCTGGACCTTGCGGCGTGGTTGTACAGCTGGTGGAAGAATTCTCTCCACCGCTGCAGGCGGTCATGAGGAGAAGTCACAAAAGATCCATCCGATTTTTTGATGTTGTCGTTTGTTGATGTTGTCTTGCCCCGCATCTGCGCTCGAACAAGATAATGGTCCAATCCGCAATCGGGCCCATGCATTGCACGTACGTCTTTAAGCGTCGATCGAAATCTTGCGTTGATCAAAACGTAGTCTAACATCGTCCAGTCGCTGCCGGATGGATTTCGCCAGGTGAGTTGGTATGTGAGTGGATGACGGAAAATGCATTTGCCAACGATCAAGTTGTTTGGCAATGCAAATGAAAGTAGGCGTAAGCCGTTGTCGTTAATTACTCCGTGTCCGAATTTGCCAACGGTTCCTTCCAAGCCTCTTCGATCTGCTCCTGAAAGTGCATTAAAGTCCCTCGCGAGTATCATTAATTCGGTTCGAGGTATCATAAAGCCAACGCCGGCCTCTCGTCTCTCACCACCGGAATAGTAAAGCGTCATCGTTTCGTCGATTGTTGGCGGAACGATCCACAGTGGGACCAAATCCAAAAAAGTTGGCCAAAGGTCGAAAAGTGTTTTTAATGATTTCACATTTTACACTCGGGGGTTTTCGGGGTCGGGTATATATATAGCTGGTAATATTACGTGAAATCGATGAATAAGATTCTTGTCAACTCCACTTATAGATGCAAAAGTCTCATTATTATCAAAAAATCGTCTAGTAGTGTTACCGTCATTTGAACTTCCATATCCAGGCTTTGGCTTATCAACAATTAATCCCAACTTCGTTTTAAAACTTTTCTGGATATTCTCTTTTCTTAACTTGACCGCTTCTTTTTCTTTTCATTTCAACGTTGGAAACAACCACCATTTTGAAAAAGTTTCGTTGAAATATTTTTTTTTTTTTAATATTTTTTTTTGTTTGTCAAGGAACAATGAGTAATATGTGATTACTAGTTTTCAACTTTTTTTTGGCAATATACGGTTGAAAAACCCCCTCCACAACTCTCGTTTTGGATGTGCTGCACGTATGTGACCTCTTAAAACAAGGAGGGGCAATTTTGGGCAGCGATTTTTATTTTTTGATGTGAAGGATTACACTTTTACCAATAACGCCCAGCAAGTTTTGCATTTTTAGTTCATAAAAATCACGTGTGGTCAATGCTTACTGTGTATTATATACTTGCTTAATGCGTATACTAAAACATACCTTCCAAAGAAAATTCCACTTTAAACGACCACGATTGCTTGGTTTCTTAATTTTTATAGCGTTTTGAAAACGTAAACCTTTTTTCACAATATTAACGTTTAAAATAAGCAAAAAAAGTAAAGTAGCAACTAAAATTTATCAGTCCGTAGAAAAAAATCTATCCTTCCGTGACTGATTGCTCACTATTGGAAGTGTCTCCGAACCAACCCTCTCTTAAAAAAAAAAAATATGAGTGTGCTTAAGACCACACTTGAGAAGTAAAACTTTTGTGCCCAACGGCTAGTAATATGCAATAGATATAGTGGAAAGTCTGTCGGATCTATAGTACGCTTGAGAAAATTCAGGACAACGACAGATGCAGGAAGAATAATGACGAATCTACTGACGGACTTGATACAAATACTATTTGAAAATATTTATGAATTCCTATTTAAATTAAAACCTAAAAGTAACCGAGTAAAAATAATTTTTATTGGCTAATTTTCTTAAAAGCATACACGCGGTGCACCTAGTACGTATAGCATAAAAGTGCGCATCCCACACGGGTATGCACGCTTCCGCCACAGGCATGGATACTACCGCCACAGGCACGAAAATCTAAACATTCGCCTCATGGAAGTAAGCTGGTGACATATGCAAGCGTACATGCATTGCATCCAGAGGTTCATAAAATTGCATGGTTTTTTCCGTCCCGGCTTTCACACATAACCCGAAAATCTAAGTAACGAGTGCATGCAAGGTGCATGTGTTTGTTGTGCATACTTGTGTGTGCTATTTCGAATGCGGCATTATAGAAAAAGTTAAAAGTAGTCCGACCTTTGCGTGGCATGCATTCCATTCATGGAACATTCCGTCAGGTCGCATTTGAATACACACACTTCTATATTATTTATCAACGAATTGAACGCATGTACGCTTGGATATGTCACCAGCTGTATGCATGATCCGCTCCTGCTACATTCATGATCATTAATAATTGCATCCGCATCGGCATAGACTATTCCAAACCCAGGTATTGTTTTACCAAGCAATCCGCCAACCACATACACGAAGCTTTACCTACGCGAGCCGCTTTACCTACGCGAACGGGAGCCAGTCTACTTTAGTATGGTATTGGCACCCTTTATGGCCACCTAGCCAATTACCTGATTACTTCGTCCCATACAATTTAGGAAGCCAATTAATTTTAAAGGGAGCAAAAAGATATGCAATCAACCTTTTTTCAAATTCTTCTTTCTATGCGTAGTTGAAAATAATTTATTTTGGCTGATTAAACCGAATTCGAAGCATAAAGTTGAAAAAACATTTTTTACAAACCTTTATATTTTCAGTCGATGTAGGGATAGTTTCAGCCCTTTACTATTATCCCTTATCATAACATTTGCTTTGTTATAAATCAACCACTTTTGAATATAAATGTTGCAAAAAATGTATTTTATTAGATTGTTTTTGATTATAATTAAAATTATCGCGAAAACACTTAAAAAGGGGAATTTTTAAGCATATTTAAAGGTGACATCCATATTTTAAGACTGTGGGACCCTGATTTTCGTAATCAGTGACCCAAAAAACATATCAGGAACGGTTTTCACAACAGTGTAATGTTTACATAAACGATTCGTCGATTTGTGCAAGTTAAAAAAGTTGTAATTTAAAAAGGGGAAAGGTGCAGCACATCTCACCAAAGGGGAAGTGGGTGCCAATTTAAAACAAGAGCACCTCCACTGACATATAATAATGGACTTCTCATCAGCAATTATTCCCATACAAACCGATGGCACCAAAAAGGTATAGTCGACTCGCTCATCCATAAGCCCCCAAACTGACAGAAGCACTCAGAAGTAAACTAAAAAAAAGCTAAAACAGGCGTTAAGAACTTAAATCAGATACACATAAAATTTGCAAATTAATGAAAAAAGGCATTTTAAAGGGTGAAAAAGTGAAAATAGTGTTTTTTAATTTTTTTAAACAAAATATTTGTGTTGTTTTAATGTTTTAAGTACGTATTTAAAAAAATGTAAATTTCAAAAGTGATTCCGGTGTTTACATGGAGTGAAAAAAGGTTTGTAGCCTATGGAACAAATTGGTGCCATGAAAAATTCCTCATGAGCAGTCCATTCTATATGTCAGTGAGCACCTCACACATTTAATTCACCACTCCCTTTTGGTATTCTAAGCACCCAAACCACCGACGAAAATTCTTCTCGTATATGCCGCTTCCAACATGTCAGTGCCCGCGGCAAAAGCTCCGGCCAGTGACCAAACCACAAGAAAAATCTGAAATAATTCACCTCTACAGAATGGTGAATTTGTATTCCTATAATGAGATAAAGCAAAGTCCGGGCGACAACGTAGCTAACATGCCAGAAAATTTATGCAGTAAGGCAGAGTGTATTTTAGCTGTTTCATACACAGCCCCGAGTTTCTTCGTCTCTTGTACCCTTTCCCATCGTTATACGAAAGTTCTGACGATTTTTCATGTGTGAGAGTGTTACATGAATGAAATTGATTCACTCTCATGTAAATTTTTTTAAGCAAACGTCCCTAAAGAAGTTTTACTTCAAAAACCGCAATATAGTAACTTTTCTTTAGACTTTTGGCCAGCTTTATTGGATTTGGACCCACTGTGCAATCGTCAATGTCCCGAATGCGGTATGCCGTAGTTCCGATAGCGCAGCAACAGATATTTGCATTTCAACAATTCCATTGCTACGATTGACCGACGTGATGTCCTGTTCGTACATTCCACGCGGCGAATTGAAATTCCATTTTTGGTGTGACTAATTTGGGTGTTCGGCCAGTAACCCACTTTTCACCAGCATCCCTGGTCCCCAGTGCTGGCGCATCGGCTGCCCGGATGCAGTAGCATTATTTCGTAAATAGTTATTTCTCGTATCCATGCGGTTTCTTGCCTAGTTTCTCGAGTCGGCAGATCGACCCCCCTCCTCCTTTCACACCCTGGTCTTGGGACCAGACGAAGGCGGAGTTATTAACTTGAATTTTAGTCAACAATGCAGGGTGCCATACTCTGTCAAAAGCTTTTGAGATATCTAGAGCAACCAGACCAGACTCACCAAAGTTGTGAATGTTTTGATTTATACGCTCGGTTAAACACGAAGATCGCCAGTAGACCGTTATGGTGTAAAGCCGTATTGCCTGTCGTGTATAATTTGGTTGGATTCTAGATATTTCATCAGCTTTTTAACTTCCCAGTATAGGAAGTTATTGTAATCGGTCCGAAAATCGAAATCGAAAATTTCTACGTATTTTCATCTTTCAAGGTCCCAGGAGCATTTTAAGCAAAAAATTGGGAGGAAGTATGTGTGTGTGTGTATGTGCGTACGGATGAGGTCATTTTTTCCTGCACGATATCGCGCGAATCAAAACTGATATCGACTTCGTTAAGGTATTGTTCGAAGCGTATTAACCGAAATATGATCTGAAAAGATTTTCATGAAATTCGGTCCAGCCGTTTTTTTGTTTAAGCGACGTAAGTGATTTTTGTACCTGTACGATATAGCACGAACCAACCATGATACCGACTTCTTTGAGGTGCCGATCGTAGCGTATTACCGAAAGTACACTTTGAAAAGATTTTCATAAAATTCGATCGAGCGGTATCTACGTTTAAAGGACGTAAGTGATTTTTGTACATGCTCTATAGAACACAAACCAAAAATGATATTGACTTCATTGAGGTATTGTTCGAAGCGTATTAACCGAAATATGATCTTAAAAATTTTTCATGAAATTCGGTCTAGCCGTTTTTTTGTTTAAGCGACGTAAGTGATTTTTGTACATGCACGATATAGCACGAACCAACCATGATACCGACTTTTTTGAGGTGCCGATCGTAGCATATTACCGAAAGTACACTTTGAAAATATTTTCATAAAATTCGATCAAGCGGTATCTATGTTTATTTATTTTTTTTTTTTTTTTTATTTTATCGCCAAGCAAGGCACTTAAAACAAATGGATTACATTAGATACAAAAAATACGTAATAATTAACGTAAAAGGAACATTGTGAGTATTTAAGTATTAAACTAAGATCTAAGTCTAAGTGTTAGTGAGAAATCAGGAGGACAGTAGGGAAGTTAGTTTTCTTTTATAGGACATTTTATTAATTGAGGGAGAGTAACAGGCGTAACAGTAATTGAGGGAGAAGATAGTGCAGCACCTGTTAACAGGCTCGTTTCTACCATATTCAGTGCGATGCGGGTACTCTTTAAGTAATTTGCAATGTCTTGTTTGTCGAGTATCGTTAAATTTGATGGCGTCCGACAAGAACTGTACCTTGAGGTTATTGTTCAGGACATCCAGGGTAAAACAAGATATGAGTAATTTCCGCCTAAGGGATAGAGGTAAGAGATCAAGGATTTTGAGCCTGTCCGTATAGTGAGGAAGGTTGTGAAAATCCGAAGGATTATAAAGGTTCCTAAGCGCGAAAAGAAGGAACTTCTTTTGGACAGATTCTATTCGATTTACACTAATTTGAAATATGGGATCCCAGATCTGGCAAGCATATTCAAGAATAGGACGGACTAATGAGCAAAACAAGGCTTTAGTAACCCATACATTGTCGAATTCTTTAGCTCTTCTCTTAATAAAGCCTAACAGCTTATTGGATCTGGCAATAATTTTATCATAGTGTAAGTTAAAGTTTAACTTGCTGTCGAGGACAATGCCTAAATCAACAATGTGATCGACATGATCCAAGACATTGTCATTGAGATAATAATATTGCAGCTGTTTTGTTCTTTTCCTGGAGAAGGTAATTACGTGGCACTTACTGGTGTTAAGAAGAAGATTGTTAGTGGTGCACCAGTCTTGTAGTGCATTAAGTTTCGACTGTAAAAAGGATACATCAGTTTGAGACCTTATAGCACTATAAATTTTTAAATCATCGGCGTAAAAGAGGTGCGGAATGCCATTTAATTTCTCAGATAGATCGGAAATGAATATGTTAAATAGAAGTGGCCCTAGGTGGCTGCCCTGTGGTACACCTGAGGTTACATTGATTTCTTTCGAAAAGAACCCTTGAAATCTTACCACCTGAGTTCTCCCGTTAAGATAGGATGTTATCCAATCCAGAAGGGGGCCGGATATCCCAAATCTTAATAGTTTCGTAAATAAAATGTGGTGGTCTACCCGATCAAATGCCTTGCTGAAATCAGTGTAGACAGCGTCAAACTGCTGGCCCTGTTCCATACCGCATAGCAGTTCGGAGGTCAGAATCATAAGATTGGATGTGGTGGAACGACCTTTTCTGAAACCATGCTGCTGATCGTTTAGGTTCGGAGCAATTAGAGGGGCAATCTTGTCATAGATAAGTTTTTCAAATAGTTTAGGTATAACAGATAGGATAGCAATGCCCCTATAGTTGTCTACCGCATGTTTATCACCTGATTTAAAGATTGGTGTGAGGTAGGATTTCTTCCATACCGAAGGAAACTTACCGGTAGTTAGGGACTTGTTAAAAATTAGGTGAAGAGGGGAAAGAATGAGTTGGGCGTGGTTCTGCAAAAAACTTGCGGGTAGACAGTCCGGACCGTGACCTTTATTGACCTCCAGATCTATTAGACCTGTCATTATATCTTCGGGCGATAGAGATATGTTGTCTATAAGGACCGTGGTCACTGGATGCTCTCTTGGGACAGTGTGCGAAGTCGAAGAAATGGGGGAGAAGATTTCACTGAACCTGTCCGCAAACATGTTGGAAATTTCTTGAGGGAGTGAGGAGTGTGTGACACCGTTTGTCATTGTTGACGGATAACCTGATGTTTTTCGTTTTAGATTAACGAAATCAAAGAATTTTTTTGGATTACTTATGATATTTTCACCGACAGTCCTTGCGTAGGTAGTATAGGCCTCCCGTGACCTATGAATAAATTCTGCGGCTAACCTGGCGTATTCCGATTTCTGCTCAGCACTAACATTGTTGTTAGTTTTCACTACGCGGTACAATTTATTTCTCCTATTGCGAAGAGACCGAATGTTTTTGTCAAGCCATGGTTCTGTCAGTTGATCCCTTTTTTAACCGACTTCAAAAAAGAGGAGGTTATCAATTCGAATGTATGTTTTTTTTTTTTTTCTATGTATGTTACGCGATTACTCCGCCAATTATGAATCGATTTTGATGATTCTTTTTTTGTTTGGTACGTTATACCTCAGAGGTGGTCCCATATAAATTTTGTAAAAAAATGGCGGTCGGTTCCAAGATGGCGGCCGAATTTTGCAATTTTGTTTCCCGACCCCCTTCATGGATATCAAATGAAAGGGTATGACGAGTAGAATACAATTTTGTAAAAAACTTAAACTAAAAAGTAAAAAATAAAAAATTTAAAAAAAAAAAAAAACCGACTTCAAAACTACATATACCTATGCATGCATATGTACAAACTTAAACTAAAAAGTAAAAAATAATATTTTAATTACCTCAAAGCAAGAGCCTTAAAGGACAGTTAAAAAAATTATTGATATTTATATATGTATGTATCTATTTAATATTTTTAAAAAGTTCATTTTGGAGTCGGTGCCAGCCAAAGAACAATTACGTTTATACATACCCTGAAAGCTTGGGTGCAAAAGAAAACTTACGTTAATACATACCTTTGGCTGGCACCGACTCCAAAATGAACTTTTTAAAAATATTAAATAGATACATACATATATAAATATCAATAATTTTTTTAACTGTCCTTTAAGGCTCTTGCTTTGAGGTAATTAAAATATTATTTTTTACTTTTTAGTTTAAGTTTGTACATATGCATGCATAGGTATATGTAGTTTTGAAGTCGGTTTTTTTTTTTTTTAATTTGATTTTGGGTACGAATCTGCCAATGGTGTTGAAAATAACATCGTAGAATCTAGTAACTAACTCGTCAATATCATCACTGTCAAGCAGATCCTCCCAGTTAATAAGGGATAATTCAGTGCTAATACCAGCATTATCAGCATTCTTAAAATCGTAGACTACAGAGTTGTTAAAGGAGGCAAGATAATTAGTTATTGTAGAGCTGATCTCAACGACCCATGCGGAATGATGGGTAGTATTGTTAAATAGATTCTCCTCTTCAGAGGCTGGAAGTACCTTCAAATCCTCATAGAGGTTGGTAAAGATTAAATCCAACCATTTACCGTTTGAATTTGGTTGGCTAATTACCTGTTGTAAGTCATTGCTGTAAAGATTGTCGATAAACTTAATATCGACGGGGTTTGATACATTAATCGGAAGCAAATAACTGTCTTCCTCGTCACGAATAAAAGATATATTAGGCCTATTGAAATCGCCTATGATTAATATATCTTTGTTATCGCTGGATATTTCATCAATTATATGAATCACATTATCATATATAGATTCGTCGGAGTTTGGAGGTAAGTAAAAAGAACCGATGACAATGTGTTTCTTACTGAACTTTACTCGTACTAAGATATGCTCAAATGATTGTGACGATGAGGTCGCGATCGGTTCACTATTTAAGAAGTCTTTGACAGCTATGAGGACACCACCTCCTCTTGAGAGACCGGTAGATATGTAGTCTCTATCGCATCTATGAATTGACCAGCTGCCATCCAAGATCTCCTCATTAAGGAAGGAGCCATTCAACCAAGTCTCGGTTAACACTAGCACATTGAAGTCACACGATTTGGAGTCGATAAAAAGATCCTTCAGTTTTCCTCTCATCCCACTGCAGTTATGATAGAAAAGCCTTAAATTATCAGAGGATGTTGGCTTAGAATGACGGGCTTGGGGACGGTTAGAATTTGTGGGGGAAGCTAGTTAAGGACGATAATATCTATTTGATTCGTCCCGGCTTCTTTGAAGTTGGGAGATATGTTTTGCTCTGACATGAGACGCATATGCCGAAAGGTCCTTGCTGACTTGCTGAGGGGAAATTTGGAATTGTTCATGGAAATTTGTGAACAGTTCAAGGAGGGTACTATGATCTATAGGTAGACCCTCTTGTTGAATAGAAATAATGAGACTAGTCCTGGTCTTACCATTAATGCAGGTCGAATCCGGTTTATTGTGCATGTAGGCCAGGAAAAGACGAACATCATCATAGATCCTCTTTTCTCGCAAGCGCGAGAGCAAATATCTACTCTCTGAAGAATTAGCAGATATAATGGTATTTTTTACCACCGGGGGTTGTAGGGGATTCAAGAAAGGCGACTTGGATCTTACCGAAGAATCAGACGACATTGGTTGTGGCGCGGTTGATTGAGGTGGAATTGCATCGCTGACATTAGCGTAGGAACGGCCGCCAACAATAATGTGACTTCGCGCGAAATTCGGGTAAGTGGTGGGTAATGGATTGTTTGTGTTAGTGATTGGTAGTGGACCATTAGTACCGTTAGTGTTCTTAGCTACTGTGTTGGAGGGGTTACTCTTAGTTATTTTAGGGTTGTAACTTAACCTATCTAGCCTAGGGTAAGTGGTTGGTAGTGGATTACTCGTGTTAGTGTTCTTGGTAAGTGGGTAAGTGTTTGGTAGTGGATCATTAGTAGCGTTAGTGTTGGTGGATAGTGTGTTGGTGGGGTTTATCTTACGGCTACTCTTAGCTATATTAGGTTTGTAACTTAGCCTATCTATCCAACGGTGGAGAGTAAACTTCTTCCAGGTAAAGATGTCAGCCTCAGAATTCAGGAACAACCAATCATATCTTGAGGGCAAGGCCACCTTGAAGCTCCTGGGTTTATTGGGTTTCTTATTTCGATGACTGACTTCTTCGCAGTTAGATATATCAATCGAAAAGTCAGTTTTAAACAACGATTTTACCCAAGAAGAGTCAGATCTTGGTGGCGCGCCCTTGAGAAAGTAGTAGGACACATCGTCGTTGGTGCTCGAGGTTACTGCCCTGAAACCACTTATCCCGCTGCGTACGTGAGATCTTAAAGCACGCCGCTTCTTCCTACTGCTGCGCCCGGAGGTTTTCGGTGTATGTTTTTTCATGTCAATTTTCATTCTCTCTAGCCGGGCATCCCATTCTGACTGAGACCAGGTTGTACCGAACATACTTATCGTACGCTCGGGCAAATGAAGCGGTGGCAGATGGAGCGGCGAATTCCCCGAAATAGATAAAGTCTGCTGGTGGAGGCCGTTTAGGGTTGGGGACCTCAGAGTAAAATTATCATCGTAGACAATACTTCTTCTGGACGGCGATTCTTCACTTGATTCGGCAGGAAGCATTTGCTCTCTTTCTAATTCATCAGCGAGAGAGATTGATTGCTCCTCTTCAATGAGGCTTGTTTTATTTATTAATGTTTTAACAAGTAATATCTCCGACTTCAAATGAATTAGTTGCGATTGTAGGTCGCTTTTATGTTGTGCCATTGAGTCGCCGATGGAGGAGAGTTTATTAATAGCGTCGCAGGTTTTAGAAAACAACTCATCAGTACTGTTTGCCGAGTTGGTCTTCATTTTTTTCATGTTAGAGATGGTTGAGATTAATTCGAGTTTTAGACTCGATAAATCGTCTACCTTGATAGCGGCATTATCATTAAAGGAAGATAACTTGTCTATTCTAGACTTTATCGATTCCAAATTATTCGAGTAATCCTGAAAATTCGACTCAAACCGGTCAATAGCACAGGAAAGCTCATCAACATTTTGTAGAAGCAGATGTGTATTCTTTGGCAGCTTTCTCTTTGCGAGCTTCTAAGTCACTCTTTAGGCAGTTCACCGTATCATTCAAATTAATTATGTTATCGTTGTTGGTCTTAATAGCTAGCAGTAAATGTGGTAAGTTAATCGACTTACACTCAGTGCAATAAAACTTGAAAGCTTTCCGAAATCCTTTCAAGTATCTTGTAGCCGTGCGCGAAAGACCAATGCAAGATGCGTGGTATGAGCTTTCACATATTCCGCTGCATGACACCAATTCGTTATCGTCAGCGCGTGACGTAATATCGCACGATTTATCATTGCACTTGTACATTTTGAATTATGAAATATGTTTATTATGACGAAAGTCCAAAGTCCAATAATTTTTGTGGCAAATTAAGAAAATATTGATATTTTCACGGGGATACACTTATGACACAGGAACGACACTCAAAATAACAATATCACACTTTATGGCAATATGGGAAAAAGGTCCAACAGAAATTAATAATTGATTTAAACAGATTTAATAAAGTCACTGCGGAGAAACGGTCAAAACGGTCAGCTCACGACGACGGTTGAACGGATTGAAGGGCGTAAGTGATTTTTGTACATGCTCGATAGAACGCAAACCAAAAATGATATTGACTTCATTGAGGTGCCGATCGAATCGTTGGAATGACACCCGTCCAAAATGAAGTTCACTTTTATGGATTCAGCCGAGCAATAACTTCCCAAAGAGCCATCACTCGTCAAAATCCGAGTTTTCTTTAAAAACCATTCAACAAATACGTTATCCATTACAAATATGACCAAACTTTAGTTCAGAACTGTTTGAACGGCGGATTACTTTCCATGTCCTACAGTTTAGGAATTGAGTTCATCGCGGGATTTCCAGTGATTACAGTTTGGCCTTTTCGGACAAGTTTTACAAATCCGTTACATTGATTAATTTTGGTACTATCTCCTGAAATCGTTCGAATTGAAAATGAAGTTTTTACCATTGCAGTTTATCATCATCGCGTCAACACGCTCAAAATGAATTCGCTTTATAGTGTAGCGAACGAAGTGCCAGGGACATGTTTGTTTGCTACTGTTCAACAAAAAAAAAGTTCTTAGAAAAGCCTTGCGGATTTACCCTTCTTATCGTTATTTCAAAGAGCTTCCTTCTAGTTATTGATTATTGTCTCCATGATTTTGGAGAGAACAGAAGTAATTGCTATTGGGCGGTAGTTTGAGGGTCGCTGGCTTCACGGTTTTTGGGATTGACTGAACATGAGCTAGTTTCCAAGAGTCGAGATACACTCCGGAGAAGTAAGACAGGGCAAAAAGTTTGCGCAGGGGTGTAGCCAAAAGTGAGGCAAATTTTGTAGGAGTTGAGAGTCATGGATTTATTCTCTCTTACTTCTTTTGGCAAAGTTAAATGTCCAATTGGTTGTAAAATATAAATATATATCGTTAAGGCATAGGTTTCTTACTCTCTTACTCTCAGTCAACAGTTTAATGCATATTAGAATCATGCTCTTGAGAAAAGCTCTTCATTTTTTTCTTTCTTTAATTTCCTTATTTTTGTCACCTTGGCATTACTCAGACTCATATTATAATCGTGTTCTAGTGTCATCTTCGTGTTCTTTTTCGAATGCGCCTTAATGCTTTCGCAGGCAATCCGGAAGATTTTCTGCGTGCCTCTTTTTTTCGACCTCCTATTGACCTCCTCCACGAACACTAATAGATCATTCGCAATTTATTTTAATGAATCTGTACGCTTTATTTTATTTTTATAGTATTTACTTGAATTATCCCACAAATTTCGATGGGTAGAATACAGGGTAGAAATTTAATTATGGTGGTTTTATCACTTATCACTCATGATGGATGGCCTTCTGCATAAAAATTCATGAAGGTACTGAAAAAATCCAAACATTTTTAAAAATTCAAAGAACCCAAGACTCGCGTCAAAACACTATTCAAATTTTTGTCAAATGTTTATCAAATGGTTGTCAAATGTTTGTTATGTGTGGACACGGCTTTATGCAATTATTGTTTACTTTTATTTCAAACAACAGGCTTACTTTTATTTAATTTCGATAAATTCATTCTACTAACAGGCTCTAGCTTAATCACATTAAGATAACAAAACTTTCCATACTATAAATCAAATGATTCCGTTTATATACACGTAAATCGTTTTCCCTGAACCATTGTCATTCATAACCATTTCTAGATTTATTCAATGGACCGAATTCCGCTCGAGCTCAACTTTGTATGCAAAGAGGCAATACAGGAGACATAAGCCCTAATTCCAACCCCCGTTTTTGTATGTTACCCGCATAGGGGAGCTGCTTAAAGTACGTACCTATTAAATATTTTCCATATCCATCAGCTTTCAGGAGCTTTTATGATAAGCCCAGCACTATATTGACTGGAAATTGCTGAGTTCAAATTTGATTAAATACCGCAGACATCTTATTCCACCGACGCTTTCCTGCCCGGATATCATCGTTCTAAAGTAATGGATGAAAAACTAGAAGCATGAAGGGTTTCATTAAGCACCCTATGATACTCAAATTCTTATCGGGAAAGTCACCAGACGCCGAATAAAGTCTTTCCGCCTCACAAACGTTATTGATCAATTTGTCAAGGCAGCCGACTGAAGTAATTCGTTACATCAGGACGGAGGCTTAATAGTACCTGGAGATGGAAAACTAGTATAAGACTAAACTCCTGTATAGAAAATAATTTTTCTTCCTTTTTGCGACAACCTTTAAAAGTATGCCACATAAAACGGGGCAATGAACCCGCACTTTATATAACGGCATATGATTAGAAATGTCCTTTCACTTTAGTTTCCTTTTGGGAGGCACGAGCGGGTGGGTATTCCTTCAATTGTTGTCGGGGCAATAAAATTCTGGCACACACGGGAAATCCTTCACGGGGAGTAACTGGCTTTAATAGTCTACGCTGTTAGAGAACATATAAAAAGTAGAATCACATTTCGTGAAAACTAGCGCACCACACCAAAAAACTTGAGTCTTTTTACTCTTCCCTCTTAAAAAAGAACGGTTGAAGGTATACACGTGTGTGCGTCCTCATTGCACTTGAAGATTTGATCGGATTCGTTGTACTGCTTCTTAGTTGAATAGAGCCTGAATAACTGATGTCCTGATTCTCGCTATTTAATGGTTTTACTCCTTTGCAAGCAGTTAATGTGCCGGTATAGGGAATTGAATAACTCCTAATAAGCGAACGATATCCAAGCCCCACAAATGATTTCAGATTTTGAATCTTTTTCAAGTGATTTTTACGTGCATTGAAGGGTTTTTTCATCACCGAGTTACTTGAATCCTTCCAATTAATTCTGTGTTCACTCTAATTATACAATTCGTATGTAAAAAAAGATAACTATAAATTTTGCCTACGAGTAAAATTGAATTAAGTTATTTTTGAAGATTCAAATGAGGAGATTTATTACTGATGAATATTTAGTAAAGAACCTCTTGCTTTTTATTGGCAACTAGCTTTAACCCGGTGCGCCTCGCTGCACCCATCAATGTGGTGGATGGTTATCATTCAGCTCTTCCCGCAGTATTATCCGTTGTTAAATATATACGCTGGCCATTTTCTAGATGACCTACCTGTTAAATAGCCACCACTGTTACATAGCACATAGCAAAACGCCATCTTCTTGTAGACTAACTTTATTCCATGATCTCTTAAAAACTATTACAAAAACTATTACTTCAGATCTACTACACTCCTCCCTACCTAATTTTAACAATAAAATTTAGTTCGTAAATAAGTTTAAAACAATTCTTCAATATTCATACAATGGTTAATTAGAATACGGGTATCGTACCACAGGTTTTCTGATTCGGCTGGATTTTCGAACTGGTTCTGTAGATGTTGGCGCACTCCCTATATCCTGTGAACTCCTACGGGAATGGTCAACAGCATCTGATAACACTATTTTCTCCCTGTCCTCTGAAGGCGCTAGCAAGGCCTCTTGCGGTGTACCTTGAAAATCCTGTCGCCATGAGAGATCTTCAGAATCTATAGAGGCGCGGATTTGATTCTGGTGTCTCTTAACCACTCCCTTCGCTGTTTGCACTAAATACATCTTTGATCCAATTTTCGTTTTAACTGTAGCTTGTAACCAAGGGACACCTTTTGAAAAATTTTTTATATAGACTGGTTGATCTTTTCGAAATTTGGTCACGTAAATAGATACTCGCGGGGCCTTTGTAGGTAACATTTGTGACAACAGTACTCGTGGCTGTCTACCGTGTAAAATTTCAGCAGGCGACTTGCCTGAAATATTTGGCGTTGACCTATAAGAAGCTAAAAAGCAAGTAAGAGCGTCTCTTAAATCTTTATTATCGTAGCAAATTTTTTTCATGGCAGTTTTAAACGTTCGCACCATCCTCTCTGCTTCTCCATTTGATGCTGGGTGAAAAGGGGCTGTTGTCAAATGCTTGATACCATGAGCTCTACAAAAAACTGCAAATTCTTCTGCCGTGAACTGAGTACCATTATCTGATACTAACGTTTCTGGGAGTCCTTCAATAGCGAAAATCCCTTTAAGTGCGCGAACTGTTGCTTCAGCGGTAATCGTCGACATTTGCACAACGTATGGGTAATTCGAAAGTGAATCCACACATAATAAATACATTGCGCCTTTAAATGGCCCCAGAAAATCTATGTGCACTCGCTCCCATGGCTTTGTCGGCGTAGGCCAATTCTGAAATTCTCTTTTCGGCGAGCTGGCGTTATCTTGACAAGCTTTACATTTTTTTACTATATTCTCTATATCTTTATCTATACCACTCCAAAAACAATAGCGTCTGGCCATTTGCTTCATTTTAGTGGCTCCCCAATGGCCTTTATGGAGCATATTTAGCACTTTGTTTGTAAGTGAAGTTGGTATTACTACTCTGGCATGCTCTGTTTGATATATAATTACATCTTTCTCAATTGTTAATGCAAACCGACGTGAGAAAAAATGTTTAATATGTTCAGAAAGCTGGTAGGCTGATTCCGGCCAACCGTTATTTATAAAGTGTTTAACCTGTTGCAACACTTTATCTCTACTTGTATATTTAGCTATAATTTGGGAATTAATCGGAAAGTTATCCATACCTTGCTCAGCTGCTCCGTTTATTTCTAGGCAAGCTTCAGGTGTATTATCAAATATTTTATCAGGACCTACAGGTAACCTTGAAAGACCGTCGGCATTTCCATGTTGTCTTGTTGGCTTGTAACGTATACTATAGTTGTATCCCATAAGAATTAAAGCCCTATTTCAATGTTGTTAAAGTTTATTTGTCAAAATAAT
Source organism: Thereva unica (assembly GCA_949987705.1). Lineage (NCBI taxonomy): Eukaryota > Metazoa > Arthropoda > Insecta > Diptera > Therevidae > Thereva > Thereva unica. The sequence continues at coordinate 86,591,875 of OX465283.1, read as the reverse complement.
CAGAACATAAACAAAGCAAGCGACTATAGTGAGAAAACACTATAAACACAAAATCTCACAAAACCAGCGACTGCAATTGACAACTTTTTTGTGAGGAAAATTTTCCGGCAGAGGCGCTGTGCACAGTAAAAATAGTGTATATTACCTTAATACCACCTAAATTTAGCAAATCTCATACTACGTATAAATTAGATTGTCAACCTGGTATATTGCTAGTATTGGGTGACACACATGTAGTATAAACGTAATATTTCGAAAATTGTAATATCGATACCACATGTGTATCAAGGGTATTATCCATACCTTGCTCAGCTGCTCCGTTTATTTCTAGGCAAGCTTCAGGTGTATTATCAAATATTTTATCAGGACCTACAGGTAACCTTGAAAGACCGTCGGCATTTCCATGTTGTCTTGTTGGCTTGTAACGTATACTATAGTTGTATCCCATAAGAATTAAAGCCCATCGTTGTAGTCTGTGTGCAGTGCTAATAGGTAATTGCTTTTCTGGACTAAATAAGGCTACTAAAGGTTTGTGGTCGGTAATCAATTCAAATGTGCGACCATACAAAAATTGATGAAATTTTTTAACTCCAAATATAATGGCTAGAGCTTCCTTTTCTATTTGGCTATATTTTACTTGGGCTACATTTAATGTTTTCGAAGCATGTGATGTTGGGCGTTCGGATCCATCAGCATAACGATGTAGCAATACAGCGCCAATTCCATATTGTGAGGCATCAACAGCTAATAACAGTGGTAAATCATTATCATAATGGACAATTAGTGTAGCTTCTACAACTGCGTTCTTCAATTTCTCGAATGCTTTCTGATGAATCTCATTCCATTCAAAACGAACATTTTTCTTCCGTAAATTATTTAGTGGCGTGGCAATACTGGACAGATCTTTAATAAATTTCATATAATATGTTATTTTTCCTAAAAAAGCTTCTAGTTCTTTCAAACATTTGGGGGCTGACATATTTTTTATTGCCTCGACTCTATCTTCTGATGGCTTCAGTCCGTCAGCACTTATAATATGGCCTAAATATTCTATTTGTGGTTCTAAAAATTTACATTTGTCGATACGGCAGCGTAAACCCCAAATTTGCCAGCGTTTAAAAAGTTCGTCTAAATTTTTTAAATGCTCTTCTTCGTCTCTCCCTGTAACAATAAAGTCGCGGCAGCGTAAACCCCAAATTTGCCAGCGTTTAAAAAGTTCGTCTAAATTTTTTAAATGCTCTTCTTCGTCTCTCCCTGTAACAATAAAGTCGTCTAAATATGCTGCGCAACCTGTCATATCATTAACTATTTGACTTGTTAGTCTCTGAAAAATCGCTGGAGCACTAGCAACTCCAAAAGGCAAGCGTTCATACTGATATAGACCAAATGGTGTATTAATAGTCAAAAAAGGTTTTGATTCTTCGCTTAAGGGTATTTGAAAATAAGCATCACTCAGATCAATCTTTGAAAATAATTTACCGCCCTGTAGTTTATAAAAGATTTCCTCTACTCTCGGAATTGGGAATTGCTCTATTTTTAATTGAAGATTTATTGTAATCTTAAAGTCTCCACAAATTCTTATCTTTCCTGAACTTTTTTTTACAATAACAATGGGAGCTGCCCATTGGCTTGTTGAAACGGGTTTTAAAATTCCTTTTCTTACCTGCTCTTCCAGCTCTTTCTTTACAACATCTTGTAATGCAAAGGGTATCGGTCTTGGCTTAAATAATTTCCCCTGGCTACCATCTTTCACATATAGTTTTGCTTCAAAATTAGTACACTTTCCTAAGGAGTCTTCAAAAACAGATGCATATTTTTCTTTTAGCTTAAGTAAATTAATTTTTTCGGCTGAATGAATGCTTTCCACGTTTTCCTGGCAAGTAACATTTATTCCAAGTTCACTAAACCAGTTTGTACCTAAAATATTATTGCTATTATATATATCCACTACGAGTAATTCCATTTCCAAAGTTCTATTGTTCCAATTTATATTGACATATAAACTACCTTTAACTGGAAGTTTTATATCCCCATATGCGTATAATGAGAAATTTAAAGATTTAAGTGCAGGCTGTCCTAGGGGTTTGTACTCACTTAAGTTGATTAGCGATCTTGTTGAACCTGAGTCTACGTGAAACACAATTGGTACCTTATTTACTTTTAAAGGTAATATGAAAGAATTCCCGTGCTTACGAATTTTATTAAGTAATTCGCAGCATCTTTCATTGCACTGAAAAATGCATTCGGTGTCTAATACATCCACAATAGATCGAATATTTTCACTTTCGTTTTTATTATAGCTATAATGCTTTTTTTTTTCTCTGATAGCAAACAGATGAAATGTGACCCACTTTTTTACATAAATAACATGAAGAATTTTTGACTGGGCATTGTGCTGGACTGTGTCTAATATTACAGCCCGGGCATCAAATTTACCAAATCACGCACTGTTTCTTTTTCCATTTTTTTTATTTTAATTTTCTTTGCAAATTTTCTTAATTTTCCTCGTCGCCACTTGTTAAATAGCCACCACTGTTACATAGCACATAGCAAAACGCCATCTTCTTGTACACTAACTTTATTCCATGATCTCTTAAAAACTATTACAAAAACTATTACTTCAGATCTACTACACTACCAAATGAACAACAGTTGGATATCTTTTATGAATGATTATTGCTAACATAACGTCCCATTTAATATTGTGTTATTTCGTCGATCGTATTTGCATTAGCAGCACCAAAAACAGCCATGTCACTCCACCTCATGATATATTTGAATATTAATTTGATTGTTGATGGCAAAATTCAACATTTATGTGAGCATTGAAAGTCTTGGACAATAATGGCGAATAGAGCACGACCCAACGATTGTCAACACACTGATTGACGATTGTCACAATCGTAACCATTAACCTTCCAAGTTATCTCTTTGCCATTGACCTTAGTCGATCGACGAAGATACATCGGGTAACCATTGTTCCCGACTATATTTTCAGAAATCAATGCTCTTGAATACCACTTTGAACATTTCCAACATGCATCATGATTCAGTTTCCTCCCATTGTGGATTGCAAGTAAAAGTTACATATGAACAAATCTGGCGACCATACTGGCATCAATAAAATTCCCGGCGACGTTGCAGGAAATTTGAATAGAACTCCAGATTGGATTTGCAGAAACCAAATTAAAGCAAACTCAACAAATTCAAGTGCAACAAATGCACCAACGAAGTTCAGCATTAAAAGATTTAAGATCAGTTTCGGGACAACCGTCGAAATTACCATTTATTTTTAATCGTCGAAATTTAACTTTGCAATAGTCCTTTTTATTAATGTGTCAATAAATACATAATTATAAAAAATTTAAAAAGGAATTTTAGTGTCTTTTTTATTTTACAAAATTAATAAATTCTTTTTTCTTTCTCCAATTAAATTAATTATATTTGCGCCTCAACGAGTAGCGGCAGGCATGAATATGGGGTTAGTTGGACCCCAGTGCAATGAAATGCGTTTACTTTATTTGAAACCTTGCGTCGCACAGTGGTCTGAAATCCCCAAAACCTGGACAAAAGTACCAAAACGAAAGTTTTTATTTAGGTACTTTTTTCGCGTGGGTTAGATATAGTGGCCCCCCTGGAGTATTTCAAGGCCCTTGGCAAGAGGCAGATGTACGAAACCTCTTTTGTATTCCATTTGGAAAGTGAGTGTCGAACACGCTACACGCAGCACGTTTGCTCGGAGCAAAAGCACGTGTTACGTTTTTGCGTGAAGATTGCAGTACGTTTGCCCGTTTCCTTTTCTGTAAAAAGGTTTCTTCTCCTAAGAGTAAGTACAATTATACTGTGTTATTGAAATGAACATAAATAAATAATTGTATTGTTTATTTATGATCAAATATGTAGTAAATTGTGGTGATTTGATTAACGATTCGGCTTATAAATTGATGGCTAAGTACAAACTTCCATCGACTTCCACTAAGTAATACGCATGTAATTGTTTCTTAATCATCTCTGCAAAACATATAAAAAAATCAGCTGCTCCTGCTTGCTCCATGTCATTCTATCCACGATAAAGCAAAATATCCATGGCTCTGGGCAATACCCCACTGTGTTTCAGGCCAAAATACTTGGTGTGTGCTCAGACTTGTATAGAGTCTTAATAGAGCTCCAAATAGCTCTAACATTGTTATTTTCTCCGACAGTCAAGCTGCATTTCTGGCCATTAAATCTCACAGGGTGTCATCAAAGACTGTCCTGGATTGCCTCCGATCTCCGAAATTCTTAAGCAGGAACAACAGTGTCACGCTAATATGGATTCCGGGCCACGAAGGTCACATTGGTAATGAAATTGCCGACAGCCTGGCGCAAACTCATCACCTATCGGTCCGGAACCTTTCTGTAGCTTAGCAAGCTACCACGTTAGAACGGCCATCAAAAATCGACCAGCTGTTTCTTCATAGCTGGACAAACACCCAGGGTGCTCGTCAAGCTAAAAGATTCATCCAAATCGATAAAGCTAAAGCGAGGAAACTTTTACATCTCAACAGGTGGGAGCTAAAAATTATAATAGAGCTCTTGACGAGCCACTGTTCGCTTAGCTACCGTCTAAACAAAATAGGTCTGGTGGCTGATTGTAGCTGTAGGTTCTGCGGAGCAGCTCCCGAAGCTGCGGAGCGATTGCAATGCGACTGTGATGCTACAGCGAGGAAGGGATTGGACCTCCTCCATCGGGACTTCCCTACCACTAGGGACATTTGGGACAGAAATCCTAAATCAGTTTTAGGCTATATTAGAAGCCTTAACCCTGAGGGTTTTTAAAGACGGGGATGGCACAATAGACCAAATAAATAGGTCACAGTGCCGGCAAAGGCACCGCTCAACAAGAAATAGAAAAATCCACGATATACTACATATTTGCTCAACGTATAGTTTTGAACGTCCTATTCAGGCGCTATATATTAACTTTTTTTCATCTTTATAAAAAAGTATTTATAACAAATCTTTGCAACAAATAAAGCCTACTGTATTTGAATTTGAAAAAGTTTGCATCTAAAGTTAATTTAATAATTGTTAAATTAAATAAAAAAAGTTTATTTTCATTAACAATTCTAATACATTTTCGTTAAAAATTATTACTGAGCAACCACAAAACGTCCTTATTACAGATTTTCATTTAATTCAAAAAAACAAAATTGGCCGCCATATTGGATCCACTATTTTGTTTAGTAAAAATCTAATGACGGATTAATAATTAGCTACTCCGAACAGCCATTATTGCATAATTTCATTCAAATCAATTAAATATGAACAAAGTTGGTCGCCATATTAGATGCGCCATTTTGTTTTTTTTTTTCCAAAATCTGATAACGGATTCTTACTCAGTGACCCTGAAAACCCCCATATACCAATTTTTATCAAATTTGCTTAAATTTTCATAAAGCTGGTCGCCATATTGGATCCGCCATTTTGTTTTTTGAAAATCTGATAACGGATTCTTACTCAGCGTCCGTGAAAACCCCCATATACCGGTTTTCATCAAATTTGCTTAATTTTTCATAAAGTTGGTCGCCATATTGGATCCGCCATTTTGTTTTTTGAAAATCTGATAGCGGATTCTTACTCAGCGACCCCGAAAACCCCCATATACCGATTTTCATAAAAAAATAATATTTCTTACGGTAGTAAATTAATTTTTTCCAGGTTTTGAGGATTTCAGACCACTGTGCGTCGTAACCAATTTGTTCAATTTATTATTCCATGAGTTTTTTCCCTATCCTTCTTCGTTTTCTTTATTTTTACATTTTTTAAATTTCGTTTTTTTTACCTTGAGTCTATTTTTTTGATAAAAAGTGGGTACTCAAAATTGTTCTATTCGATGGCGTTATAAGTTATTTTAATTCCTCAATCAGTGAGATGGTATTACTAGTTATAGTCCTATCAATCTACACAAATCCATCTAATAATTACCAACAGGAAACAAAAAATATGGTCATGCAGGAAAAAATTCTAAAAAAGATAACCTTTCCTTATTTTGATTTTTGAATGGCGAACTTAACCTAAAAAAATCTGGAAAGTGAAGAAACGCTAAAACAGATAAAAGGAAAACGTGACATCGGATCGAAAAAAATCAAACTATGAAGTTTGTGCTCTTCTTTCGATTGATGTATATTGAGTTATTAGGCGAAGAGCCGACCGCTGAAAATGGTACCTAATCGGTTAAAGAATATATATTATTGGAAAAGGTAGTATTCAAATAGATCAACACAATGATATAGGACCCATAGTCTCCAATAAGTCGCATGACTAGGCAACCATTTTTTGATAGTATAGATTTTCGTATAGATGCCTAGCTCATTAGTTAAAGCATTATTTTGCTATTAAATGAAAGCTTGAACTTTCTAGTTTCAGGAAAAAAATGGTTGCCAAACCTCTGACAGTTCAAAATTTTGGCAGCCCGCTTTGAAAACGGGCAACCCGAGTGTGCCAACATATTTTTTATTTTTTTAATATTTTTTTTTTTTGTCAATTATCATGTGCATAATTAAAACATAGGAAATAAATTATAGGAAATATTATTAAAACATAGGAAATAAATTGAAGAAAAATATATTTTTAAAATAACTATCCCCTGAAACTTGAACTTATTCAAATACAGGTAAGCGCGTAAACTATAGAGCCAAATTACACGGCCTATCACTTTCCAATACTCACTTTCCAATCACTTCCAATAAACCGGTTTTTTAGACAAGGGGGCGCAGGGAAGTGTATGTGTTGGTCTCACTTGTGAATCCAAAAATATTTACGGTCTGACAGCAAATTACACTAACACAAGCATAACTTAGTTCTCTGGGGTTCACGAAAATTTACATTCACATTTACATTTACTATCTCGTTACTCGGAAAAGCAGCAGAATTTTTGGTGCATCGTGTAATACTGAAATCATACTCAAGCCGGTTTAACGTGAGTTTAACGTAATTTTACTCAAAAAGAGATCGAAAGCGACAGCTGCTCCTCCGTTTAAATTTATATAACTTGGTCATTCTTGCTTGGCAGTCCTTACAGCAAAGATATACTGTGATTTTTGGAGTATAAGTTGTGTTGTGGAAATAATTTCACTATGAAGGTGTGTTTTCTGTGCAGTGAATTTCAACGGTTTGTTAATATTTTCGATCCAGACACTTTAGAAAAATGCACTCGTATGAGTCATTTCCGAAAAATTAAGAATAGTTCAGTCAATCTGTCGAAAAAAAATAAGAATTGCACAAAAAAAAACCAGTCGGATGAAATGTAGGTGAGTCGTTAGGAAATGATGTAAGAAAGCTTACTTGGGCGTGGCCACCTGCTACCTCTGTGGGTTTTTGAAAAAACTCAAAAAAAAAAAAACTCAAAAAAATTTTGAAATGCATTTTTCTCGAAAACTATGCATTCTACAGAAAAGTTTACTGGGAAAAAAATGTAGAGGGCATCGTTATCTACAATTAATGTCATTGGTGCAATATTGTAAAACAAAAAATGTGCGCAGTAGGTGGCGCTAAAGTGCCAAAAAAGGTGTTTTTCAACTTTTTCGCCCTTAAATTTTCATTTTTCAGCTACAATCTGAATGGAAAAATTGTTCCTTACAATTTTACAAATAACTTTTATATAAACATTTTTTTTTATACAACTTACCGTTTCAGAGCTGCAGCTTGTGAAAGTATGAAAATTCCAATATTACGCTTTCACAAAGTATAAAGACAAGCAAGGGGCAAATAAAAAATGTATTTTTTTTTCACTTGAAAAGTAATAACCTATATTGTTTATAACAAATAAATCTTGGAAATAAGTATCAATACTAGACCTTTATAATACGTTTTCTTTAAATTTTTATATAAAATATTTCATTCAGTTGAATCAGTTGTGAATTATTTTTGTTACAAAATAATGAATTAAAAATGTTAACAGTTACAACGATTTTATTGATTTTTTGAGAAATTTGGATTAGGTCAACGAAATAATTTTATTGATGTCGTAAATTTTATTGGTAAATACACTAATATTTCCTTTATAATGTATATAATTAAATCATAAGTGCTATTGCAGGAACAAGTCTAAATTCATTTTTTGCGTGCACTGCGTAGTCTCTTCGCCGGTGGTTCTTGTTGTGGAGAAAGTCCCAATAGGACCGAGAAAATTACCGTTAGCACCACTGCGCTGTTCACGCAGCGCTGTATTACACTATAACTTTGGAACGATAGGTTGTACGAAAAATTTTTTTGAATAAAAGTTGTTTGTATAATTGTAAGGAACAATTTTTCCATTCAGATTGTAGCTGAAAAATGAAAATTTAAGGGCGAAAAAGTTGAAAAACACTTTTTTGGCACTTTAGCGCCACCTACTGCGCACATTTTTTGTTTTACAATAGGTGTCATGGTGCATACTGAGTGAACGTGTTCATTGCGCAGCTCCTAGTTAATTTAATTTGTTTCCGCTATATTTCCTAATTTTTAAGAGTTAATTATTCTTCCGTCGCGTCACTATAATTGCCTGTTGGTGTCTTGCAGTCTAAAATAGCAAATAGTGTAATAATTAAAAATTAAATTCAAATTCATTCAAATTCACTCAAATTATGCCTAAACAAAGACCACCAACAACACGAAAAATCGCTGAGTCAGACTCGTCTAACGCTAAAAATGTTACACCGGTACACTCAGCTAGCAGGCGCACGGAGAACACTACTCCAAGATCTACGTCGATAGCAGCCCCGGAATGCAGCATTGAACTACTGGAGAAGCGGATTATGTTGACCTTGAATCGAGTGCTGGAGGAACGACTTTCTGCATTTGAGGATCGGTTAATACAGCTTGAGAGCCGCCTGTCCACGCAAATTGAAGATGTACGGAATTCACTTACCACTCTAGTAAGTAAAATAAATAATGACGTTGAGTCCGTGCAGCATGATCTCGCCGTTCTCTCCAACGAGGTGGAGGATCTTCGACGGCAATCCAGACTTCAGGATGTTGTCATTCGTGGTATTCCGTGTGCTGATAATGACAATCCGAAGGAAATTATAAAATCTCTTGCCTCCACCATTGGCCATGAGCTTTCACAATATGTGAATGTATTTCGCCCACAGCAGCGGCGCGGCACAGAATCTGGCAATATGAAGAAACCAAGTTCAATGCTTATTGTCAAATTCCCTTCTGGCAATGAGCAGCAGGAATTTATTCGGAAGAGCCGTCTACATGGACCGCTGCCCCTAAAGAATATTAACTTGGGCTTTACTTCCGATAATCTTGTGCATGTCAATGAAAGCTTGACGTCAAAAAATATGGAAATTTTTCAGACAGCTCGGAAGCTACAAAAAAGGAGCTTGGTATCCTCTGTATTTACCCGTCGTGGTTTAGTGTATGAACTGAACTGCCAGAATCCCTCCCTACTCGATATTCTAGCTACCACTGCCACGGATGCTGTATTAAAACACAGTCAAATCTCCCCGCCTAGTTTTCTTGATCATGACCTACTATTTCTCTCAACTAAGTTTGCATTTTCTCCTCCCTCTTCATCTTCTTCCATTTCGTATCGTGACTATAGCAATATTAATTTAGATCAGCTTTCTGAAGTCGCCGCGGCAATGCGGTGGGATGATATCTATTACACCACTTGTATCGACACTAAAGTTGATCTATTAACTGCTTTTATTCATCACCTTTTCGATCAGTGTGTCCCTATAGTAACGAGAAGGCGCCAGGTATCTCGCCATTGTCCATGGTATTCCCGTGAAATCCGCGATCTGATAAATCAGCGTGAGTTTATGTATAGGCGCTATCGCAAGACTAGAATTCCTAGGTATCGTAATGCTTACAAACAATTACGCAACCTAATCACTTGTAAAATCAAATCTGCTAAACGGGAATTTTACTCCCGCAAGCTTGATCCCGCTCTAAATTCCAAACAACTTTGGTCCAATATTCGTTCTTTAGGAATTAATACTTCTGTACCCTCACCTTCTGATGTAGATGTAAATCTTCTCAATGCTTCCTTTATTCAATTTCCTCCCGATAACACACTCTCCTCTCCCACGTACTCCCCTTCATCTAGCTCACTCAGTACTGATGGTTTCAACTTTCGTTGTGTAGACTCCTGTGAAGTTCTTGAAACATTGCTGTCCATCTCATCTAACAGTATCGGTTGTGATGAAGTTTCTCCGCGATTTCTTAAGTTACTCTCTCCACTAATTCTGGAAACCATCACTCATACCTTTAATTACTGCGTGACAACTTCACAAGTGCCCCTGATTTGGAAAAAGTCTGTTGTGATTCCATTACCAAAGAAATCCTGTCCAGTCGATTTAACAGATTATCGTCCTATTAGTATTCTTCCCTTTCTTGCCAAAGTCTTCGAGAAAATTCTCTTCGGTCAGATCACGCGCTATATTGAATCTAACAATTTCCTTTCTAAACTACAATCTGGCTTCCGTAAAAACCATAGCTGCGAAACTGCTGTATTGAAGGTAACTTCAGATCTTCGTTCAGTCCTCGATCAGGGTGATGCAGGTTTACTTGTTCTTCTTGATTTCTCCAAAGCGTTTGACTCTGTAGTTCACTCGCGTTTGCTTTCCAAACTTAGGACATTCTATAATTTTTCTTCTTCTGCCATCAGACTTTTCTCCTCCCTTCTGTCTAATAGGTCACAGTGTGTTCGTCATAACGGGGTTGCGTCTTCATTCCTACCAGTACTTGTAGGGGTTCCACAAGGCTCAATTCTCGGTCCTCTCCTTTTCTCCCTGTATGTCAACGATGTTACCTCCGTTATTCAACGCTGCTCATTTCATCTATATGCTGATGATCTTCAGTTGTACACCTCGTGTCCTCCTAGTAAAATCAGATCTTGCATCTCAAATCTTAATGATATTCTGTCCCAAATAAATGAGTGGAGTTCTTCCAATTTTCTTAAATTAAATCCTAATAAGTCCAAAGCACTCATCCTTAAACGTCCCAATAGGTCCCTGGACAATATTCCAAATATCGTCCTTGATAATATTCCTCTTCCCTTTGTTGAATGTGTCAATAATCTCGGTATTATTATTAATGACAAACTATCCTGCTGCGATCATGTCTCACTTATACTCTCCAAGATCTATGGCACATTGCGTAAACTTTGGCTCTATGGTAATCTCTTACCACAATCTATTCGTGCCAAGCTAGTTAAAACTCTCGTGGTGCCACATTTTCTTTATGGTGCCCTTGTTTACATTTCTTTTGACTCATCTTGTCGTCAACGTCTTAAGGTAGCATTTAATGATTGTCTACGGTATATTTTCCACTTGAGACGCTCGGATCATGTGTCAGGCATACAACATTCTTTATTAGGTCACGACATTTTTCGTCTTCTTGACATCATGGCACTGGTCCTCCTACATAAAGCATTTTATGCTAAAAGTCCTGTATACCTCTCCGACTTCCTAACTCCTTTACAGTCCTTGAGATCAATCAAATTCCTTATACCTGCTCATTTGTCCCTAATTGGCAGTCGCTCCTTCTTTGTGTATACAATTAGACTTTGGAATTGCCTTCCTAACACAATAAAAAGGATAGGCACAACAGCAGCTTTCAGAAAGCAAGCATCTAGTTTTCTCTCTTCCTCTTCCTCATCTTTTCTTTAGTTCTTTTTATTTCCTTTCTATTTTTTTCCCCCTATCTAACCCTCTTATCTATCCCCTATATTTTTCTTTTCACTTATACATTATTTATTTAAGGCTAGTTTAAGTCATTTTTTTTTTTTTTAAGATTTAAATATTTTTTCTTGCCGTTTCTTCTGTACTTTAAAAGATGTAGTTCTTGTGTACTGCCCCAATAAATGTATAATAAATAAATAAATAAAAATAAATAAATAAATAAATATTGCACCAATGACATTAATTGTAGATAACGACGCCCTCTACATTTTTTTCCCAATAAACTTTTCTGTAGAATGCATAGTTTTCGAGAAAAATGCATTTCAAAATTTTTTTGAGTTTTTTTTTGAGTTTTTTCAAAAACCCACAGAGGTAGCAGGTGGCCACGCCCAATTAAGCTTTCTTACATCATTTCCTAACGACTCACCTACATTTCATCCGACTGGTTTTTTTTGTGCAATTCTTTTGACAGATTGACTGAACTAGAAGCACAAATATTGGGAAATTGATGTTCCCAAAACAATTGGTGAGATTAAATTTTGGCAGCCCCCTAGGTTGGGGGCCTCGGTAGCCTAGGGAGTAAGGCGTCTAGCTACCATCCCAGAGGACCCGGGTTCGAATCCCGGCCAGCCCCACGGCCCTTCGCCTCTTCCTTCCTTCCAATTTCCCTAACCTACACATAACTTTCCTTCTTTCGTCTTCCCTCTTTACATTCATGATTCCTCCTGTCATAGCCTTCCTTAGCCCTTCCCCACTACACCAAAGCGCATGTCATCGGTTGGTTGATGAGATTCAACTCGTTTCAGGAGGCATAACACTCCAGCGAGTTGTTTCTCGATGCCCCAATGTCAAAGTCGCAATAGTAATGGTTGGGAGTAGGTGGACTAAAAATATCGCGGGTAGGTTGTGGCAATTCCTTCCTCCCCGACTAGAGCTGCTGTACGACATTGCACTCTATACGAAGAAAATAGATTGTCAACAGTATAAAGGGCCTTTCCTGAGACTCTAGTCTTTCACATAAAAAAAAAAAAAAAAAAAAAAAATCCGACTGTTATAAGAAGTTCACCGTCTTAAAAGCCCGATACAAGGCAGAATTTGATGGTTTATTGGAAGTGATTGGAAAGTGAGTCTTGGAAAGTGATAGGCCGTGTAATTTGGCTCTATAGTTTACGCGATAGTTATTTTAAAAATATATTTTTCTTCAATTTATTTCCTATGTTTTAATAATATTTCCTATAATTTATTTCCTATGTTTTAATTATGCACATGATTATTCGAAAAAAAAAAAAAAAAAAAAATATTACAAAAAATAAAAAATATGTTGGCACACTCGGGTTGCCCGTTTTCAAAGCGGGCTGCCAAAATTTTGAACTGTCAGAGGTTTGGCAACCATTTTTTTTTCTGAAACTAGAAAGTTGAAGCTTTCATTTAATAGCAAAATCATGCTTTAACTAATGAGCTAGGCAACTATACCAAAATCTATACTATCAAAAAATGGTTGCCTAGTCATGCGACTTATTGGAGACTATGGGTTCTATATCATTGTGTTGATCTATTTGAATACTACCTTTTCCAATAATATATATTCTTTAACCAATCAGGTGCCATTTTTAGCGGTCGGCTCTCGGACTATATAGTTCAGGGCACCAAACAGAGAAAAATGCGGAAAATTGTCGAATATCACGTTTTTAAACTCTTTTCTTTACTTTCACTTCGGAGCATCAAATCTTGTAACGTTAATTTAACCGCCTTTTACTCAATGCAAATGGATGAAACTTTGCAGGCATACATATTCCCGATGACAATACACGAATATGACATTTTGTTACATTTTTTGTTGTTGATTTTGTTGTTGAGTAACAAAAACCGATTTTTAATAAAAAATGCTTGGAATTATTCGTTCTACTCAATGTAGAGTCTTAAAATTCACTTCCATTCAATAAAAATTGGTAAAAATTAACAGACATGTGTATTGCCGACGAAAACACACGAAAATGATAGTTCCAAATTAAAAATGGCGGCCAAAAAAATATGACGGATTACATTTTTCTTTACAAGCCACTCGTTCGATATGGATATCAAATGAAAAGTTATAACAAGTTGAATACAATTAGCGTCATCCTAAATTCAAAATGGCGGTAGAAAAATGGCGGCATAAAAGTGGCGGCCAACACAAAACACAGGATCAATTTTACTTTACAACGCGTTCGGCATGTTTATCAAATGGAAGGGAGTGACAATTAGAATACTGTTGTATGTGTCCCGTCATTTCAATTCAAAATGGCGGCCAACACAAAATGGCGGTTTACCCTTTTATTAACTTCCCAGTATAGGAAGTTATTGTAATCGGTCCGAAAATCGAAATCGAAAATTTCAACGTATTTTCATCTTTCAAGGTCCCAGGAGCATTTTAAGCAAAAAATTGGGAGGAAGTATGTGTGTGTGTGTGTATGTGCGTACGGATGTGGGTATTTTTTCCTGCACGATATCGCGCGAACCAAAACTGATATCGACTTCGTTGAGGTGTTGTTCGAAGCGTATTAACCGAAATATGATCTGAAAAGAATTTCATGAAATTCGGTCCAGCCGTTTTTTTGTTTGAGCGACGTAAGTGATTTTTGTACCTGCACGATATCGCCCGAACCACGAACGATATTGACTTACTTGAGGTGCCGTTCGAAGCGTATTAGCGACAATATTATCTGAAAAGATTTTTATAATATTCGGTCCAGCGGTTTTTTGGTTTAAATGACTTAAGTGATTCTTGTACCTGCACGATATCGCGCGAACTATAAAAGCTATCGACTTAGTTGACGTGCAGTTCGAAGAGTATTAACCAAAATATGATCTGAAAAGATTTTCATAAAATTCGGTCGAGCCGTTTTTTTGTTTAAGCGGCGTAAGTGATTTTTGTACATGCACGATATGGTCCGAACCACAAAAGATATTGACTTACTTAAGGTGCCGTTCGAAACGTATTAGCCACAATATAATCTGAAAATATTTTTATAATATTCGGTCCAGCGGGTTTTTGGTTTAAATGACTTAAGTGATTTTTGTACCTGCACGATACCGCGCGAACTAAAAACTATATCGACTTCATTGAGGTGCCGAAAAATATTAATACATCAATTTTATATACATTTTCGTCATCCTAATCTTGTAAGTGCGCACATTTAGTTTGACATTTTAGCGAAAATATTGATAAACAATTGTGACAAATTCTCGGTATTATGCATATATTCTATATTGCCTATTGTTCATTTATTATTAAAATATCCATTCATAATATTCAACATCCATCTTACTGGGAAGTTGATCGTGTGGACCGAAAGGGTCGAACCCACATCCCAACTAGTTTACTTCGCTCTCGGTATGGATATCAAATGAAAGTGTATTAAAGTGAGTAAGAAAGTAAACTGTATGACGTCGTTTTAAATCAAATATGGCGTTCACTAAAAAATGGCGGAAGACATAACATAGCTACCAATAGTAAATAAAAATATGATTTAAAAAGATGCAAAAAAATATGTTTCCAGTTTTTAGTTTTTATTGCTCCAGCCAGTATACGCGAGCACACTACCTTTCAAAATGTAAAAAAAACGTAGAGCGCTATTAGATTTTTGAGGGGTCATTAAATTGTGCATTTTTGGGCTGCACTTGAGAACTGTTGTAAAGAAACAAATACAAAACATGTAAAAAAGTTTCCTTATTTAACATGATAATCTAATTAAAAGTTTGGAAATTGTAATGTATTAATTAACGCTATTCGTTACTAAAAAGTAAAAAATAAAAAAAAGAAAAAAAAATTTTTAAGAAACTCTTTTCTTTACCTTAATATATTGATCAGTTGTGAACACAAAATTAATATAAATACTAAAAAAATCGACTAAAAGGTAAAAAATAAGAAGATTTTAAACAATATAAACTTTTAAATCAAAATGGAAAAAATCTCACACATTCCTTAAAGAAAAGCGTGGGGCGCCCATGCCAACCTGAACTTAAAAAAACATGACTGCCGTGAGTACATTTTAACATTTCAGACAGCTACGAATTTTCACAAATTGAGCATTTTGTTTCATAAAAACGCACCCCACGCTTTTCTTTAAGGAATGTGTGAGATTTTTTCCATTTTGATTTAAAAGTTTATATTGTTTAAAATCTTCTTATTTTTTACCTTTTAGTCGATTTTTTTAGTATTTATATTAATTTTGTGTTCACAACTGATCAATATATTAAGGTAAAGAAAAGAGTTTCTTAAAAATTTTTTTTTCTTTTTTTTATTTTTTACTTTTTAGTAACGAATAGCGTTAATTAATACATTACAATTTCCAAACTTTTAATTAGATTATCATGTTAAATAAGGAAACTTTTTTACATGTTTTGTATTTGTTTCTTTACAACAGTTCTCAAGTGCAGCCCAAAAATGCACAATTTAATGACCCCTCAAAAATCTAATAGCGCTCTACGTTTTTTTTACATTTTGAAAGGTAGTGTGCTCGCGTATACTGGCTGGAGCAATAAAAACTAAAAACTGGAAACATATTTTTTTGCATCTTTTTAAATCATATTTTTATTTGCTATTGGTAGCTATGTTATGTCTTCCGCCATTTTTTAGTGAACGCCATATTTGATTTAAAACGACGTCATACAGTTTACTTTCTTACTCACTTTAATACACTTTCATTTGATATCCATACCGAGAGCGAAGTAAACTAGTTGGGATGTGGGTTCGACCCTTTCGGTCCACACGATCAACTTCCCAGTAAGATGGATGTTGAATATTATGAATGGATATTTTAATAATAAATGAACAATAGGCAATATAGAATATATGCATAATACCGAGAATTTGTCACAATTGTTTATCAATATTTTCGCTAAAATGTCAAACTAAATGTGCGCACTTACAAGATTAGGATGACGAAAATGTATATAAAATTGATGTATTAATATTTTTCGGCACCTCAATGAAGTCGATATAGTTTTTAGTTCGCGCGGTATCGTGCAGGTACAAAAATCACTTAAGTCATTTAAACCAAAAACCCGCTGGACCGAATATTATAAAAATATTTTCAGATTATATTGTGGCTAATACGTTTCGAACGGCACCTTAAGTAAGTCAATATCTTTTGTGGTTCGGACCATATCGTGCATGTACAAAAATCACTTACGCCGCTTAAACAAAAAAACGGCTCGACCGAATTTTATGAAAATCTTTTCAGATCATATTTTGGTTAATACTCTTCGAACTGCACGTCAACTAAGTCGATAGCTTTTATAGTTCGCGCGATATCGTGCAGGTACAAGAATCACTTAAGTCATTTAAACCAAAAAACCGCTGGACCGAATATTATAAAAATCTTTTCAGATAATATTGTCGCTAATACGCTTCGAACGGCACCTCAAGTAAGTCAATATCGTTCGTGGTTCGGGCGATATCGTGCAGGTACAAAAATCACTTACGTCGCTCAAACAAAAAAACGGCTGGACCGAATTTCATGAAATTCTTTTCAGATCATATTTCGGTTAATACGCTTCGAACAACACCTCAACGAAGTCGATATCAGTTTTGGTTCGCGCGATATCGTGCAGGAAAAAATACCCACATCCGTACGCACATACACACACACACACATACTTCCTCCCAATTTTTTGCTTAAAATGCTCCTGGGACCTTGAAAGATGAAAATACGTTGAAATTTTCGATTTCGATTTTCGGACCGATTACAATAACTTCCTATACTGGGAAGTTAATAAAAGGGTAAACCGCCATTTTGTGTTGGCCGCCATTTTGAATTGAAATGACGGGACACATACAACAGTATTCTAATTGTCACTCCCTTCCATTTGATAAACATGCCGAACGCGTTGTAAAGTAAAATTGATCCTGTGTTTTGTGTTGGCCGCCACTTTTATGCCGCCATTTTTCTACCGCCATTTTGAATTTAGGATGACGCTAATTGTATTCAACTTGTTATAACTTTTCATTTGATATCCATATCGAACGAGTGGCTTGTAAAGAAAAATGTAATCCGTCATATTTTTTTGGCCGCCATTTTTAATTTGGAACTATCATTTTCGTGTGTTTTCGTCGGCAATACACATGTCTGTTAATTTTTACCAATTTTTATTGAATGGAAGTGAATTTTAAGACTCTACATTGAGTAGAACGAATAATTCCAAGCATTTTTTATTAAAAATCGGTTTTTGTTACTCAACAACAAAATCAACAACAAAAAATGTAACAAAATGTCATATTCGTGTATTGTCATCGGGAATATGTATGCCTGCAAAGTTTCATCCATTTGCATTGAGTAAAAGGCGGTTAAATTAACGTTACAAGATTTGATGCTCCGAAGTGAAAGTAAAGAAAAGAGTTTAAAAACGTGATATTCGACAATTTTCCGCATTTTTCTCTGTTTGGTGCCCTGAACTATATAGTCCGAGAGCCGACCGCTAAAAATGGCACCTGATTGGTTAAAGAATATATATTATTGGAAAAGGTAGTATTCAAATAGATCAACACAATGATATAGAACCCATAGTCTCCAATAAGTCGCATGACTAGGCAACCATTTTTTGATAGTATAGATTTTGGTATAGTTGCCTAGCTCATTAGTTAAAGCATGATTTTGCTATTAAATGAAAGCTTCAACTTTCTAGTTTCAGAAAAAAAAATGGTTGCCAAACCTCTGACAGTTCAAAATTTTGGCAGCCCGCTTTGAAAACGGGCAACCCGAGTGTGCCAACATATTTTTTATTTTTTGTAATATTTTTTTTTTTTTTTTTTTCGAATAATCATGTGCATAATTAAAACATAGGAAATAAATTATAGGAAATATTATTAAAACATAGGAAATAAATTGAAGAAAAATATATTTTTAAAATAACTATCGCGTAAACTATAGAGCCAAATTACACGGCCTATCACTTTCCAAGACTCACTT
Source organism: Thereva unica (assembly GCA_949987705.1). Lineage (NCBI taxonomy): Eukaryota > Metazoa > Arthropoda > Insecta > Diptera > Therevidae > Thereva > Thereva unica. Next base: position 86,573,271 of record OX465283.1, on the reverse strand, counting down.
TCCAATCACTTCCAATAAACCATCAAATTCTGCCTTGTATCGGGCTTTTAAGACGGTGAACTTCTTATAACAGTCGGATTTTTTTTTTTTTTTTTTTTTTATGTGAAAGACTAGAGTCTCAGGAAAGGCCCTTTATACTGTTGACAATCTATTTTCTTCGTATAGAGTGCAATGTCGTACAGCAGCTCTAGTCGGGGAGGAAGGAATTGCCACAACCTACCCGCGATATTTTTAGTCCACCTACTCCCAACCATTACTATTGCGACTTTGACATTGGGGCATCGAGAAACAACTCGCTGGAGTGTTATGCCTCCTGAAACGAGTTGAATCTCATCAACCAACCGATGACATGCGCTTTGGTGTAGTGGGGAAGGGCTAAGGAAGGCTATGACAGGAGGAATCATGAATGTAAAGAGGGAAGACGAAAGAAGGAAAGTTATGTGTAGGTTAGGGAAATTGGAAGGAAGGAAGAGGCGAAGGGCCGTGGGGCTGGCCGGGATTCGAACCCGGGTCCTCTGGGATGGTAGCTAGACGCCTTACTCCCTAGGCTACCGAGGCCCCCAACCTAGGGGGCTGCCAAAATTTAATCTCACCAATTGTTTTGGGAACATCAATTTCCCAATATTTGTGCTTCTAGTTCAGTCAATCTGTCAAAAGAATTGCACAAAAAAAACCAGTCGGATGAAATGTAGGTGAGTCGTTAGGAAATGATGTAAGAAAGCTTAATTGGGCGTGGCCACCTGCTACCTCTGTGGGTTTTTGAAAAAACTCAAAAAAAAACTCAAAAAAATTTTGAAATGCATTTTTCTCGAAAACTATGCATTCTACAGAAAAGTTTATTGGGAAAAAAATGTAGAGGGCGTCGTTATCTACAATTAATGTCATTGGTGCAATATTTATTTATTTATTTATTTTTATTTATTTATTTATTATACATTTATTGGGGCAGTACACAAGAACTACATCTTTTAAAGTACAGAAGAAACGGCAAGAAAAAATATTTAAATCTTAAAAAAAAAAAAAAAATGACTTAAACTAGCCTTAAATAAATAATGTATAAGTGAAAAGAAAAATATAGGGGATAGATAAGAGGGTTAGATAGGGGGAAAAAAATAGAAAGGAAATAAAAAGAACTAAAGAAAAGATGAGGAAGAGGAAGAGAGAAAACTAGATGCTTGCTTTCTGAAAGCTGCTGTTGTGCCTATCCTATTTATTGTGTTAGGAAGGCAATTCCAAAGTCTAATTGTATACACAAAGAAGGAGCGACTGCCAATTAGGTATAGATATTTGCTTTATTTTTAGCTTTCACAGCTAGTTATGTCAAGTTTAACAGATTTGTCATCATTTCCATTTCAATATACGAAAAACTTAACTTAATTATATAATAATAATTGCAAGTGCGTCCCTAGTTGTACCATATGTTTTTTATCGCAGATCGTTTTTCAAATAAATTAATAGTTTTCGTTTAAAAATCTCTAAACTCTGTGATTCTTTAAGTTCATTTGGAAGCTCGTTAAATAATTTAATTCCATTATACAGTAAACTTTTTTGAGCACCAAATGTGCGTTTAAACGGCAGAGCAATATGATTGCTTTGTCGTGTGACTCTATTACTTCGTTCACCTACATAATTAATTTTATTGCACAATTCATCATTAACAAAACCGTTCTTCATTTTAAAAACTAATAATAAAACATTTCTTTTAATTTTTTGGTCTACAGTTAAAAAGTCAAGTTTTTCAGTCATTTTTCTCACTGGCGTGTAAATATCACAATGTAAAATTCGTCTCATTGCCTTATTTTGCAATTTCTGCAACTTATCAATTTCCTCTAAATTACAATATAAAAAAATTGTTGAACAATATTCCAGGGACAAATGAGCAGGTATAAGGAATTTGATTGATCTCAAGGACTGTAAAGGAGTTAGGAAGTCGGAGAGGTATACAGGACTTTTAGCATAAAATGCTTTATGTAGGAGGACCAGTGCCATGATGTCAAGAAGACGAAAAATGTCGTGACCTAATAAAGAATGTTGTATGCCTGACACATGATCCGAGCGTCTCAAGTGGAAAATATACCGTAGACAATCATTAAATGCTACCTTAAGACGTTGACGACAAGATGAGTCAAAAGAAATGTAAACAAGGGCACCATAAAGAAAATGTGGCACCACGAGAGTTTTAACTAGCTTGGCACGAATAGATTGTGGTAAGAGATTACCATAGAGCCAAAGTTTACGCAATGTGCCATAGATCTTGGAGAGTATAAGTGAGACATGATCGCAGCAGGATAGTTTGTCATTAATAATAATACCGAGATTATTGACACATTCAACAAAGGGAAGAGGAATATTATCAAGGACGATATTTGGAATATTGTCCAGGGACCTATTGGGACGTTTAAGGATGAGTGCTTTGGACTTATTAGGATTTAATTTAAGAAAATTGGAAGAACTCCACTCATTTATTTGGGACAGAATATCATTAAGATTTGAGATGCAAGATCTGATTTTACTAGGAGGACACGAGGTGTACAACTGAAGATCATCAGCATATAGATGAAATGAGCAGCGTTGAATAACGGAGGTAACATCGTTGACATACAGGGAGAAAAGGAGAGGACCGAGAATTGAGCCTTGTGGAACCCCTACAAGTACTGGTAGGAATGAAGACGCAACCCCGTTATGACGAACACACTGTGACCTATTAGACAGAAGGGAGGAGAAAAGTCTGATGGCAGAAGAATGTGTGAGATTTTTTCCATTTTGATTTAAAAGTTTATATTGTTTAAAATCTTCTTATTTTTTACCTTTTAGTCGATTTTTTTAGTATTTATATTAATTTTGTGTTCACAACTGATCAATATATTAAGGTAAAGAAAAGAGTTTCTTAAAAATTTTTTTTTTCTTTTTTTTTTTTATTAAATTTTTTTATTTAACTTACACTGTTTGTCGTCAAATCTTGGAAGTTAAATTTGACCCACTTCCCGGTTTCGGATAGAGCTGAAATTTTGCATACACGTTTAGTTTGGATGACAATGCAATCTGGCCATTTTGTAAAAATATCAAGATGGCGGTTCCAAAATGGCGCCCGATTTTTGAAATTGTGCTCCGCGGCCCTCTGACATGGGTATCAAATGAAAGGATATGACAGGTAGAACACAATAAGCTATTTGGCGTCATTCCAAATTCAAAATGGCGGCCAACACTTACACTGTTTGTCGTCAAATCTTGGAAGTTAAATTTGACCCACTTCCCGGTTTCGGATACAGCTGAAATTTTGCATACACGTTTAGTTTGGATGACAATGCAATCTGGCCATTTTGTAAAAATATCAAGATGGCGGTTCCAAAATGGCGCCCGATTTTTGAAATTGTGCTCCGCGGCCCTCTGACATGGGTATCAAATGAAAGGATATGACAGGTAGAACACAATAAGCTATGTGGCGTCATTCCAAATTCAAAATGGCGGCCAACACTTACACTGTTTGTCGTCAAATCTTGGAAGTTAAATTTGACCCACTTCCCGGTTTCGGATAGAGCTGAAATTTTGCATACACGTTTAGTTTGGATGACAATGCAATCTGGCCATTTTGTAAAAATATCAAGATGGCGGTTCCAAAATGGCGCCCGATTTTTGAAATTGTGCTCCGCGGCCCTCTGACATGGGTATCAAATGAAAGGATATGACAGGTAGAACACAATAAGCTATGTGGCGTCATTCCAAATTCAAAATGGCGGCCAACACTTACACTGTTTGTCGTCAAATCTTGGAAGTTAAATTTGACCCACTTCCCGGTTTCGGATAGAGCTGAAATTTTGCATACACGTTTAGTTTGGATGACAATGCAATCTGGCCAATTTGTAAAAATATAAAGATGGCGGTTCCAAAATGGCGCCCGATTTTGAAATTGTGCTCCGCGGCCCTCTGACATGGGTATCAAATGAAAGAATATGACAGGTAGAACACAATAAGCTATGTGGCGTCATTCCAAATTCAAAATGGCGGCCAACACTAAATTGCGGAAAGCTTATAATAGACTAAAAAGTAGAAAATATAACCGATCAACTTCCAATTTTGCACACACTCGTAGTTCGGGTGGTTAATGTGTATGAATGATGAGATGAATAGTTGAGTTAAGGGTGAGTTGATAATAAAGAAGCAATACACGTTCCAAAAAATCACAAACAAACACAGAGATGCTGCTGTCAACTAAATTCAACTACTCAAATACTGAACTCATGTCCGTATGCATAATTTCAACTAAACCCAGGTAGCAGAGCTGAGTCGAGTTCAGTCAACCTTAACCCAACTCGACTCCCGTTTACATGTAGTTAGACTTGGGTTCAACTTGAGTTCAACTCATCATGTATAAGTACTAAATGCAATCTGACCTTTTTGTAAAAAAATCAAGAAGACGGTTCCGAGATGGCGGCCGTTTTTGCAATTATGTTCCACCGAGCCCACGACATGGGTATCAAATGAATACAGTAAACTGTGTGACGTAATTTTAAATCTAATAGAATTGCCATCATAAAATGGCGGAATACATATAATAAACTAAAAAGTAGAAAATAAAATAAATGGTTAAACAAATTTTTTAAAAAAAATTCTTTTCATTAACTAAAAAATGTACTAAAAAGTAAAAAATAAAAAATATTTTAAAGAAAGCGTGAAATTTCAATTTTAATGAAAAAGTTAATTAAAAGAATGGCGCAATTTTCATCAAAAAATTTTGTTAGAATTTGAAATGAGGGTTATTGTAAATCTCACGCGATTTACAGTTATATTTTCAATTTTTGATGAAAAATGCGCCATTCTTTTAATTAACTTTTTAATTCAAATTGAAATTTCACGCTTTCTTTAAAATATTTTTTATTTTTTACTTTTCAGTACATTTTTTAGTTAATGAAAAGAATTTTTTTTTTTAAATTTTTTTAACCATTTATTAAATCTATTAATAAATTTTGTTTAAAGCCATTTGTTATTTTATTTGGTGCAAATTTTTCTGCTAGCTGAAAAATGGTGTTATTTTTGTTGAAAAATATTGAACAGTTTCCTTGAAATTTCACTTTTTGTAAAAAAAAGGCCATGTGTTAAAAACGTTCCCCTTGGTTCATGGATTTCTCTGGATCAACGTTCAGGAGCTTTAAATTTTCTTCAAAACTTGTATTATCATGTAAGAGTAAAAAAGTCCCCAAAACATATTAATAATGGAAAACAGTCTCAAAGTCAGTTTTTTCAACCAAACCTATGTTTTTTCATGATTTTAAACAATTTTATTAAATTACTCCAACATAGGCATTTCTTATTACTTAAAGTCATTCTTTCATTATTATCACTTGCTACCTGTTGTTTCTAATTTCTAGGGAGAGGAGGAGGTAAAACCGTAAAACCACTGACATATACATATATTACTATATGTCAGTGTGTAAAACAAAAAACCTTCGGGCGCTGTAGAAAAAAAGAAAAGGAAGGAAAAAATGTTATAACCTTTAAAACGGTGTTTACCAAGTGGGGCCCACGTCCCACAGGGGGGCAATTCAAAAATGGATTCGACACGAGTTTAACCCACTAATATAGAAATGGACTGCAGATTGCCAATGCTCAATGGAACCATTTTTCTCCAGAAATAGAAAACCATTTTTATGTAAACAAAAACAATTTCTTCGAATTTAGGAGAAAATAAGTAATAAGATGTATGTTATAATTGATAGAAATAAATTTCCATCACTCGTTTATATTTATTAGCAGTTTTCATTAAATAAATGCATTTATTTCAAAGCTGTGAGGGTTATTGCCCCTCTTTAACGAACTTTTCAAAATAGCTCAAGAGAGAGACAGAAGTACAAAAACTAGTCTGTCTATTTTTTTCTAATTATGTTCATATCGCGGACATGCGCTGACTGATTAAAATGATTAAAGTTCATGGAAATTTAACGTGGGAGCGAGGCCGCAATATTTTTGGTGCCATTTTTCGTATGGGATTTTGCTTATTTATCACTCCATTACTATATGTCAGTGGTTTTACCCTTTCACTCCTAGCCATTTAAATCCAATGCTAGATTTTGGTGCCAAACTTAACGAAAAAAGCAAATTCCTAAATAATTGCGGTAAATAATTATTAGGCATAATTTCGCTTGACGAAAACAAAATATCAGCTGGGTGTTTGGCGTCGTCAACTAAACCTCCCTGCGGCAGAGGCTCCGCGGGGAACCCCAGACGTTTTACAATCTCGCTAAACAAGGCAGTTTTTCGCAACTGAATGGCCTATTGCAACTTCTGTAGTGTTTCACAGCATTTACTTGGTGTTAATTTGAAATAAGTGTCCGTCAAAACGGTTGTAAAAGCTTTTTGATTCAATCAATATATACATTTAGTGGAGTCAGATAAGCATCAAATTTTAGTATAAAGGAATTGCTTCCAGTGTACCTCTAGCAACCGCCAAGCCGCCCGCTACGTAAGTTATCGGCCAAAAATTCACCATTTTGGTCGTTCTTTCTAAATATACATACGTATGTGTAGGTCCGAAAAATCGAAAAAATTGAGGCTGATCGGTATGATATTGGCTACCAGCGGTTACAATACGAAATTTTTATTTGCACACATAAGCTAAAAAAAAGTAAAAACTGAAGAAACTGCCCAGTTTTGTTTTTTGGTGATAACTTCGGATATTTTAAGTGAAATTTGATGAAATTTTCGAAAGTTATACTATATTTACAATAACTGGTTAAAATTTCAATTCAAAGTATCTTATACAAGTCATAAAAATTAACTTCAAATTTGAAAATTGATTGGCCAATAATTGTTGTGCACCACATCGTATGAGGTTCTTTCTTTTTTTTAAATGTAGGTTCCTGTATTCATTTCATGATGATGAAAAAGAAAACAGAAATAACTTAACAAAAGTAAAAAAATCGAAATGAAAATCGCCAATTTTTCGAAAAATTAGATCAACATATGTCAAAAATAAACTAATAATACAATAGAAATAGAACTTTGCCAAAAGTATAAATTTTTTGAAAAAATTGACGAAGAGGTTTAAAAATTCACTATTTTCGATTCGATTTTTTTTCATTTTTTTTTTCAAGTTCAAAAATAACAGAAATCAAATACCCAAATTCAACTCAAATTGCAAGAAAACTATTGCTTCCGTTTCCATCTTCATTTTTAGCTGAATGTGGATTTAGTGATGTAAATGATTTACTGGATATAACACAACCTGGAGACTTGAGATTGAAGCTAACCAGATTGTAACCAGATTGTAAGTACAATCATAAGACTAATGTCTTGTGTACTATATGCTAATAAATAAATAATAATAAATAAATAAATAACCCAATATAAAATCTCTGTGCAGCAAACATGAAGCGCAAGACTTGCACTAAGTTTAAATAATAAATTAATATAGAAAAATCTTTATTAAAATTAAGTTTCTTAAGTGAACAATTCAATTTTTTAATATTCAAATTATGTATGTTACATGGTTGTGTGGGGGGGGGGGGGGGCATTTTATTATTATTATTATTATAAGGAATGAGGGGGCAACCCATATGGTGAACACTGCGCCCAAGTTAGGCCAGGGGCGGCGCCATTGAACGAGGGCGCTAGTTCAGAAGATTTAAAAAAAATTAGATAATTGAAAAAAAAAAAAAAATTTTTTTTTAACTACATGAACTTACACAAATTCTCAAGAAGTTACGAAAATTCTCTCGAGACGAAACACGAAATAATTTTATTTTCACGACGCTGGAGCACTTTTTGAAAATTTTGTAAAATGCACCATATCAACTCACACAAAGAAAAAATTTTGTTCCGATGCCTCTGTGTTGCGTATTGTGGTTGTTGTTGTTTACTGTGATTGATATAAACTGCAGGGCGCGGTTGGAGCACTTTTAAATTTTGTTCCAAGTATCGTAAAAGAAGTAAATGAACGAAATGAGAGCAAAATATCTTGTGGCGAGAATACTTCCTTAAATGCTCTTTTTTGTTTGTTTACCTTCCTCTCTAACGATTTTTTTTATTGTTATGCGATTTATTGTGGTGCAATTTTAAAATTCAAATATAATGAAGAATATATGAGTGAAATATTTTTATTAGATTTCAAACTTTGAGTGATACAAGTGATAGTTTAAAAATTAATGATAATTATTAAATTATAAGTAATGCGTTTTTAAAATGTGTTTTCTATATTTATAGGTATGTTATTAGAATTGATTTCCTTATTGTTTTTTGAAGTTATACTTCTTTAGGCGCGTTTTGAAAAATATTATGAGAGTGAAATTTGACGAATCGCAACGCAACGCAACTTGAGGATATAGGCGAAGGGGTGGAGGCAATGGAGGGCAAGCATTTCAACTTCCATTCTTCATGCGCACTGGGATTATCATTATTATGCACGGTATACAGAAGCGACGGCAGCTTCGAATACCGTAAAAAATGGGCGTCTGGTGACGTCAGCCGTAATGCTGAAACAACAACAACAGATTCGATTTTATATGGGAAGTGTCCCCCACGTGACATCAGCACTAAAATACGGTATACAGTCTTTTACATTACCTTGTTTCTGAATACCGTGATTACTATGGGCATATGAAAACTCGCAGCCGATGCCGGTTCACGATGTCGATGGGTGAGGGGGTTTTTATGCTGAGGCTATAGAGGGAAATAAATTTCATGTTCGAGTCATCAACTAAGCGTATGTTTGACTTTTCGTGCGCATAGGAAGATTCGTAGTGTTTACTGTGTGCTGTTTGTGGGTGAGGGGTTTTACTGGATGGAAGGCAATTTCTCTAACTCGTAGTGTAATATCATAGACTCGCCAAGTTTTTAACTTGTAAGAAGTGGCAAAATATTGTATTTTAACATTTTATACTGAACGTGCATTCGGTGATAAGTTAGTTAGTGATCCGAGTGAATAAATTGAATGAAATTGATAAGGTGACCAGTTTTGTTTACATTCATGGTGGTTTTTTCGTGTTAATTTAGGGAAAAAATGTTGGATTTATGTGGTAATGAAATTAAAAGTGAATTTAAAATGGTTAAAAATTATTACGGAATAGTTATTAAAACATAAGTGCAAGTACCACCACACAACATGAATAACAAAAATTTTGAACTTTTTCCTACACACTCTTCTGCTTTAATATTTTTAAAAATTATTCTTTAACAAGCTTTAATCACTTTAAATTCACTTTTAACTCAATAACCACATAAATTCAACCTTTTTGCCCTAAAATAACTCGACAAAACCACAGCGAATGTAAACAAAATTGGTCACCTTCACAATTAAACCATTAAAACATATTGGTTCACTAAATTTTTTAAATTGTTTTAATTCAATCACTGAAACACTAATCACTGGTAACCCAGGTGCAGAAAAAAGTGATAAAATACAATATTTTACAACTTTTTATTGAAAAAATGAACTAAAAAACTTGGCTCCACTATGTTATTACACGAGAAAAGTCCTCCATTCAAGCAAATGTAGGATCAGGCTGCTTCCAGGCCTGTAGCTATACGATGGGTTTGCTGGAGGCCCTATCAGAACTTGAAATATGCAGCGTACTGCAAATTTAAGACATGATATGAACATGCAGCACGCTGCTTTGCTTGTCATTTTACCAGCCTAAGCCAATTGAAATACTTTTGATTGCAGCGTGCTGCATTTTTATCTCATGCCCTAATTTACTGCACGCTGCCAATTTTGATGTTCTGATACGGCCTGCGGACGATATAGGCGAAGCGGTAGAGGAGGGAAGCATTGCAACTCCAATCCTTTAGCTATTAAGTTTATTATTATATGGGCATATAAAAATTCGTAGCCAAAGTCCGTTCACGATGTCCATGGGTGAGGAGGTTTTTACCCAGAGGCTATGGAGGGAAATAAATTACATATCCTAGTTTTCAGCTAAAGCCGGCTCTAAACGATGCTATGAGCACTTTCCAACGTTGGACGTTTAATGGTAGAACGCATCGTGTGGCCGCTACTCGAACTACGAATGTCCAGTGTCAAGCGTCCAACGATGGTGTTTGGACAGGTTAGGAGTGTTGTCACTCAAACTTTGGAAGCGTTGATGCTGTATTTGCCGATTCATTAATGTCCTTAGTATGAAACTCTTCGTATCATATTTCAATTACCCTAACCCACTCAATTTAATTGAGTAACAACTAAAAGAAGAAGCTGGCGAAGTGAACAGAATTTGGAAGTGACGTAATGAATCTACCCAAGGTCGATGAACCCACAGGTGAGTTACGAGAGCATACCGGCAAAATGAGTCTATCCAACGCCTGGAATTCCTCATTGTGACAGAGGACACAGACGATGTCCTTTTGGATTGCCGGAGATTAGCCGAGCAAACTGCTGCACTGTAACCTACAGCTAAAGGCACGGCTAAGAGCAACGAACGTCTTAGACTATAATGGTACGATCGTTTGATCTTCTGACTAAAGTGGAGGAGAAGCTAAATTCCTCAATCAGAAGCTAAAGCGGAAATGAACAAAAAAGAAGTGAGTTGGGCTTAGAAGTACCAGTAGTATTATCAGGTAAATAAATGCTGATCCAGCTTTGAGACGCATATTAAACTTAACATTCATTACGTTTTGGTAGAAAATTAGCCAGTCTTAAGAGAATTTCATGAGGCATCTTAAGCCCATCTTAAGATAATTGTAATTAGGCCTAATAACCCAATTAGTTGGTGATTTTAGTTAGGATTAGAATACGGTATAACCGACAGCCTTGAGCGTGTCGGCATCATAATGCTTGCACCTTCCAACGCACGAAAATAGAAAAAATCCAATAAAATATTTGTGTAGAAATTAACTAGTGGTATGTTGTGCCTAGAGACTACCCACTAATTACGCTTTTTCTTGGTATTCTTTCTGTTGAATAACACTTTAGATTGGATGACAATATATTAAGTGGAGATTGATCCGCACTCACTTCCAACCCGCCGGATCTGGGAATCGAGGCCAATAATTTGAATGTGTCAAATTGAGAAAAAAAAAGCACATCACACATGTAAACACTATAGAAAACGAATCTAAACATTTTTCTTTGGATTGGAGGAAAATCTAATGTGATGCACTTTGCACAACAGAATTAGGTGTATTCTTTACTTAAACATACATGTCTTATTGTTAAAAATTGGCTTACCGCACCCTAGTTTGGCCATGGAGATTCATAAGTATCACACTGACCAACGCTATATATAATTTATCTTGAAAAGTTTTTGTTAAAAGCTTATGTAGGTTATTGAGACTGCGTAATCTAAAACTTACCAAAGTATTTAACAAACACTACAATATAATCATCATAGCTTAAAAAAAAGGAAATCAAATATAAACAATAAAATTCTTTGATTCTTCACCCACGTCATGGTATATTTCTTTATTCAATATAAACAATAGTTTTTGAGCAGCAAATAAAAACTATATGCCATAATTTCGTTATCATCGGTTTTTGTTCTGGAAGCAAATTTAGAGACGTATTCATGTCAAAAACTTGTTTCATATGAAACAAAACCCCCGAAGGAAATTTAAAAAAATTATTATGACGAAAAAAAAGCACCGCGAGCCGAAGGATCGAACTCGCAGCCCCACAGACGAGGGACTTTCCCTAGCCCTTTATAGTCATGGAAATGGTACTTTAACATTGCAAAAATGCAGGACAAGGTTTTATTTTTGGGATGTGTAGGGGGGTCAGGGTGAGCTAAGTTTGAGTTTTCGGGATTCTAACTCCCCCCCCCCCTTTTGGCCGCCATCTTGGAAAACGTATGCAAATGGTTTTTCCACTGTATCTCCGAAACGGCACATCTTACCGGAAATTTGCAAGGACACTTTTTGTTTAGAATTAAATAATCTACAATTTATTACTTGGAAATTTTGTGGTAAAATGAATAATTAAGAAGTTATAAGCCTTAGAACACAAAAATTAGTCACAATATTTTCTTTAAAGGCTCTTTTTTGTTGTTTAAATATACTTCTGGTTGAAATTTCCAGACCATTTTCTCAGTTTTCGGTCTTTTGACCAAGAGCTACATTTGGAGATATGGCCCAAGTCTGTAGCGGCAGTACTTTCAGAGATGAAAGCAGGCTTCAGACGGACAGAGCCTCTGTATAAGCTTTTTTTTTGAAAAAGCTAAAAATTAGTCTTAAAATCACGCCAAAGAAGTATAACTTCTAAAGCGTGTACATACATAAGTACACACACCCACTGTCTTTTTTTTTGTATTATTAAGAAACTTTAAATATTTTTCTGTGCTGCGAATTATGAAAGTAATTCAAAAACGTAAGTTTTTAGATAATTTTAATAAAAAGTATTCTGATGTAGTTGAAGAAAGTATTTCCCTGCCTACGATAGATCCAAGGTATTACAGTAATGGAAAATAACAGTGGTAAATTAGTTATTAGATTTTGGTTGGTTTATTAAATTTAAAAAACTGCAACTTTTGTATTTTTTGTAAACTTTTTCAAAACTAAAGGAAAGTGGTTCACTTTGCTGTTCGTGATATACTGATTGGAGTCATATGGGAAGACGAATAAAAAAAGGTGGCAATATTTTACCAATATGGGAAATTTTATATGTCGAAAAGAAATAGAATTAACATTCAGGGTGAATAAAACAGTAGATTCTACGTTCCAAAAAGAAATGTCTAAGGAAGCTTAGTAGTGGTCAGAGATTTTAAGGCTATTATAGTTTAAATTCCACAAAAGGATTTTTGAAATATTTAAGAAATATTGTTTCCTTTCAGGAATTTATTGAAAAAAAAAGAAGCAAACTGTTAGCAAATTAGAAGTGTCATGTGTATTTCCCGTCCTTGCGATCCAGATGAAAGAATCTTTTTATTAAATGTTTAGCTGATGGGGCGCAAATTTTCCTACTGCACCGGGCGCAAAACAACCACGCACCGACCCTGCCAGTGAGCCTCGCGTTTGCACTCTTGGATGTTGTAGGAGGTAATTTTTTTAGTAGTCGAATGAGTCAAAACCGTCAGAGCTAGCGGGAGACAGTCTTGTGGGAGATTTATGCCTCCTGGAACAAATGAATATACAGGGTGTATCAGTGAATATGTCTAGCGCCAGGCTGTGGATAGATGGAAATCTGGGGGGAGGGAAATCGTAGCAGTTTAGCCGCTAGGGCGTTTTGAATTTTTGTTGGTAGCGGTTTACATATTACCCAGTATTTTTGTAACGCTTTTAGATATTATCATGAATAAGGCAGCAACCTACGCAGAATACTCTCACCTAACTAAAACTGTATCCGGAGTTATGAGTCGTCAAAGTAAAAATTTTGTTTTTTTTTTTCACTAAAATTTCAACTGCAACCACCTTTTAATCCAAAAAATACGTACTCCGTAACACATAAACGACAAACAGTATGGCTTCCGACAAAAAAGATCCACTGGCGATCTTTTAGTCTGCCAAAAACTTCCTACAAAAAAGATCCACTGGCGATCTTTTAGTCTGCCTTACAGAGCACCTCAGCCGTAGTCTGCATGGATCCGGTGAGTCTAGTCTGGTTGCTTTAGATATCTCCAAGGCTTTCGATAGAGTTTGGCAGTCAGCCCTGTTAGCTAAACTCAAAGCTATTGGAGTTGACTCGGATAGAGAGTTCCCTTTCAGGCCGTTCAATCAAAGTAGTATTGGATGGCGTCAAATCCGGGACAACCCAGGGGTCAATTTTATCACCGGCCCTATTTCTCATTTTTATAAATGACCTTCTTTCAATCCCCTCCAACCCACTTCTCAGCTTCGCCGACGCCAGTACTCTACGTTACTCGTACAACTTCGATACAAGACAGACTCATGCCAGATCCTGTCTTGATGATCGCGTACTAATGACCAACTCCGATTCTAGAGTGGGGAAAGAAGAATCGTGTTGAAATCAAGCCCACGAAAACCAAGTACTGTCTTATCTCCAAAAGAGAAGTTGAACACCTCTCCACCCTTGACAGTGGGTGAAGTTCAACTAATGGCCGACCCATCCCTACACATCTTAGGCGTGACTTTAGCCAAAGACTTGCAAGGGAATGACCAAGTCGTCAAACAAGCATCCCAGTGTTTGGGATTTCTTAAGAGGTGCAAGTTCCTCCTCCAGCCATCGGCCCGTGCTGTTATTTATAAATCCTACATTCGGCCTCTTCCCGAATATAACTCCCTCGTTTGGGGCGGCGCTCCAATAACCACCTTGGCATGGTTAGATAAGGTGCAAAAAAGGGCCCTTAAATTAATTGATGACGATACCGCTTGCTCCACCATCGACCCCCTGAGCTACCGTAGGAATGTAGCAGCGCTGACAAAATTTTATTGCTACTATCATAGTGAATGTTCCTCCGAGTTAAACGCTCTCCTGCCTCCACGGCAATCTTATACCCGCAACACCAGATTAGCCTACTCGTCACATTCCCTTCACCTGCGACTAGGGAATCCAATTCCGCGAAAGCGGGATCCCGCAAATGAGGGATCCTGCACCATTTTTGCGGGATCAGTAATGCGGGACTAGACAAGCGGGATCCGCGGGATTTGGGGAGTAGAATCACCTAAGAACCAAAATATTAATAAAAATAGATACGACAGAAACGAGACTGACTTGAAACTAGTTTAAACTAGTCCCATGAGACTGTTCTTGTATTGAAAAATTCCGAGTGGGTAAAATACCACCCATTCGAACTTTAAAGTAAACGGAACTTTTTTTTGAGCTGTGAGAATTCAAATATTCATGTTTGTTCAGATCAACTTAGCATTGAATTCCTGGACAGTACACGGAATTTTCGTGCTGTGAGAGTTCACATATTCATGCTTGTTTCAGTTCAATTTAGCGTTAAATTCTTGGAGCCCAACAATGGGGTTCTCAGAGCACAAATTCTGGCTCATAACTTAGTGCCTTCATCACCGAGATTCCATATAGTCCCTGTTTGTAAACCGAAATATATACCATGAGCTTGGGAGAGCGATTGCTATTAAGTGTTGCGACAGTATCAGAACAGAATAGATTTACATATATCTGTGGTGCAGAAAGATGGATAGATAGATGGATAGAGATGGATTGTTCCCGGTATGCAAGAAGACGCAGAGCAAGATATTCCGTTTTCAGCCAACTACCCACTCGGGCCGAACTCCAACCGCCGGGCCTTTTCTTTAAAGGCTCTTTTTTGTTGTTTAAATATACTTCTGGTTGAAATTTCCAGACCATTTTCTCAGTTTTTGGTCTTTTGACATTTTGAGATATTTCCCAAGTCTGTATCTGCAGTACTTTCAGAGATGAAAGTAGGCTTCAGACGGACAGACGGACAGACGGACAGAGCCTCTGTATAAGCTTTTTTTTTTTGAAAAGCTAAAATGAAGATACGATGTAAAATTATTTATCGGTCACTTCGATCCAGTACCGTCATGGAAACAGCATCGACTTGAGGAGAAAAATTTATTGTAAACTCAACGAATGCTCTACAGTTACCCTACGACTACGGCAGGGAACTCCCACGTGCCTATAGCCGTACGGGGATTAACCACGCAGCTAATTGGATTGTATGTTAAACCAACTACTGAGTCAGTCAAATAAAGTATTCAGGCCAATTCTGAACTACGCTGGAGTTGATTCCGCTGAAGTTTTCTTTCATCGGTAGCATAAACTCTGCTGTAACGAAAAGTAATTTCGAAATTACAATTTATGGCACTATGTAAGAAAATTCGAATTTTCAAGGTAGTTCAGAATTGGCCCGAATACTTTGTTTGACTGACTCAGTAGTTTTTTATGGTCTTATTTCATTAATACTTCATAAATTCACGAACATAACTACTTAGAACAAAAACTATGATTTACTTTGCAGTCCCGCAAATCCCGCGGATCCACGGGACTGTTGACCTCGATCCCGCAGTCTTGCGGGATTGAGATTTTGATGCGGGATTGGATCCCCTACCTGCAACTCCCCCTTTCACGAACTCAACAAGATATGAATTCGTTTGTAAATAGAAGAACTCGACTGTGGAATAATCTCTCGCAGTCAGTATTTCCGAGCTTCTACAACATCCAAGAGTTCAAACGCAGGGTTCATCCTTCTTCAATACCTCCCCCCCCCGTACCTTTTAACCCTTAACCAATAACCCTCCGCGTACTAAACTTACTGCTCGACATTACACCATGGCATTACAAATGACATGACGGACTAATAGTACAAAGGGTGACTCCTGAGTTTAGCACTTCCCCATACAAATAAAAAATTACCAATACTTTTTTTGCAAAGCTTGCACAATTTCCTATGAATAATGTTCAACAAGTTTTACGACCTGGCCTCTAGTTTTCAAGTTATAAGCGATTTTAATGCTGAAATTTGCTCTATTTCGTCCCTTGTACTTGATTGCTGCTTGATATCTAATAGGGTTATACAAATACAGAGTAATATGTAAACGACCTAGCTGCTAAACCGTTATGATTAACCCCACCCCACACTCCTTCTCCACCCTTACGATTTTTTGTTCGTCTTTCCAAGACCTATCCACAGCCAGGCGTTTCGACATTTTCGCCAATATACACCCTGTATAATGTAGAAGTACTTAATTTTCGATTTGGTTGAATTTTAATTTGCTAAAAGGTGACTTTTAGTTGTAAAAAGGTGAATTTAATTTGCTAAAAGGATTAATTTGATTTGAAAATGGGTGAATTTAATAGTTAATGTGAAAAAACTGTTCCCTATGCTGAAATTTAGTGCTGAAAATTACCATATAGTATAAATTACCATATAGTAATAGTGGAGCTAAACAGTCTTTTAGTCCTGCTTCACTAGCCTTAGTTCAATAAAGTTCATTTCAATACGCGTGAGTGCCTTCATCGGCTGGCATGTTCAGATCGTGCTTAAAGAAGTTGTTCCTTTTTCGCTAGAAGTTATAATTGTGAGAAACTAGGAGGACAAAAGTTTAATCAGCAATCATTGAAATTATCCTGTACAATGCGAACCTCACACCGATGAAATCTTATGTTTCATTTCTCTGAAAAACTAACCACCAACATGTGCTGTTCATTGGTGTTTATTTTGTTATTATTTGTTTCAATACGAAATTTGAATGCAATAAATGTAAATGAATTAATTGAACTAACTGAAGACCTGTGCGACGTTTGCAAATTTGAACATTTGCTGATATTTTCATCCATTGAACCTAGTGATAACATTAGTTCAGATGCCGAAATATTTGCTCGTGAATTTCAGCGAAAAGTTATTTTATCCACAATTTGGGTGCATTTAATAATGGATTATAAGCAAGTAAAGTTAATCCATAAAAATGTTTTATCAATTGTTTTTCTGGATGAACAAGGTGATAACTTGAAGATAGTGATAAGCAACACTTTAACTTTTGCTCGTGCATCAAAAATTATTATTGTTTTACCTTCTAACAAAGTAGAGATTGTGGGAATAAAACTGCTTTTTCAATGGTGCTGGGCATTTTGGATGATAAACGCTATTACACTCGTGGAAGAAAATAACAGAAATCGCATTTTCGGTTATAATCCATTCTTAAATATATTTGCTGAAGAGAAATCATCGTCCGACGTGACCAAATTATTTGTTGGCAAGGTCAGAAATTATCAAGTAGTCGAAATTCGTACAAATTTTAAACCAAATAGCGAATATATTTTGGATTATGTTAACACCAAAGGCGAGGCGGACATTACTGGATTTGGATATGAAGTATTGAAACAATTTTCGAAAACTTTTAATACGACGTTGACTATAGTTGACAAAAACACTTCTTTATTGTATGATAGGAAGGAAAACGCAATGATTAATGAGGATATAGTTGATATTTTAGTGTCAGGGTTCTACTTACAAGTGCATCTTATAAACTTCGTGTCCTATCCTGTTTCAATGCACAAGTTATGTTTATTCACTCCTGCAAGTATTCCAATACCAGCATCGCTGTACATTTTGCTGCCTTTTGACCAACTGGTTTGGTGCACCTTGATATCGTTTATTCTATTGATGAGCTTGGCGGGATACTTGACTGCTCTTGTAATAAAAGAAAGTAGTAGTTTTGGAAAGTTCCTCCTTGAAATTATCCTGCGAATACTTTACTTACCCTATTCAGGACTAAGCAATGCTAAATGGATTATTTTCTATTCACTCGTTCTTCTTCTGGGATTTATAGTGTCCAACATCTATTTGGCTAGAATGGTCAGCCTCTTCGCTCGTACCGTATTTCTCGAAACAGTCAAAACCGTTGAGGATATTGAAAAATTTCAAATTAAAATCGCAGGAGTAAAATCGGAACTAGTGAATTTAATGCCGTCTATGTTCAATATTTCAAAAGATTTATTCGTTGCCCTTGAATTCGAGGAGTTTTTCGAATGTGAGAAATTTTTAAATCTTTCGTTTGTATATGCGCATGCATCATACAGTGGTGACAAGAACACACATAATGAATTGCAACCTCATTTGAAGAAATTGGACATCTGCTCTGCTTTTGATGAATATATTCTTTTTATTCATGCTTTTGGATTATATGATCATTGGAACAAAATAGCAGATTATGAATTTAGTCGGGGCAAAATACGAGATCCCAGTTATCCAGTTGTTGGAGCAAAACCTATCAAAATTGAACATTTCGAATTGATACCAAAAATGTATGTTTGTGGAATTATTGTAAGTTTTTGTTGTTTTATAATAGAAACTAGCATAAAACCCGCGTGCCTTGCAACGCCTTTAAATAAAAACTGTTTATTATGTGCAATTTTTTCCTTCAAAAAAAAAAAAACAAACAAAAAAGTCAGCTGTCATTATCCCTAAAAGGGTTTATTATAGTGCATTTTTTTAATAAATATGGTAAACAAATTGCTGCGTATATTTTGAAGCAGAGATTGGCATGTTTATGTCCCCCATTTCACTGCGTTAGGGGATGAATTTCGAAAAATTGCTTCTTAGTGAATGTCCACGTCATTATAGAGATGCACTGTCAAAATTAAAGCCCTTCAGCTCCAGCGGTTTGGGTTAACCCCATTTAACCCCCTTAGGGGATAAATTTCAAAAAATCGCTCCTAAGTGGATGTCCACGTCATTATAGGGATACACGGTCAAAATTAAAGCCCTTCAGCTTCAGCGGTGTGGGTTAACCCCATTTCACCCACTTAGTGGATGAATTTCGAAAAATCGCTTTATAGTGGATGTCCACGCCATTATAGGGATGCACTGTCAAAATTTCAGCCCTATAGCTATAGCGGTTTGGAAAAACCCCATTTCACCCCCTTAGGGGATGAATTTCGAAAAATCGCTTCTTAGTGGATGTCCACGTCATTAAAGGGATGCACTGTCAAAATTTCAGCCCTGTAGCTCCAGCGGTTTGGGTAAACCCTATTTCACCCCCTTAGGGGATGAATTTCGAAAAATCGCTTTATAGTGGATGTCCACGCCATTATAGGGATACACTGTCAAAATTTCAGCCCTATAGCTATAGCGGTTTGGAAAAACCATATTTCACCCCCTTAGGGGATAAATTTCGAAAAATCGCTTCTAAGTGGATGTCCACATCATTATAGGGATGCACTGTCAAAATTTCAGCCCTATAGCTACAGCGGTTTGGGTAAACCCCATTTCACTCCCTTAGGGGATGAATTTCGAAAAATCGCTTTAATAGTGGAAGACCACGCCATTATAGGGATGCACTGACAAAATTACAGCCCTATAGCTTTAGCGGTTTGGGTAAACCCCATTTCACCCCCTTAGGGGATGCATTTCGAAAAATCGTTTCTTAGTGGATGTCCACGCCATTATAGGGATGCACTGTCAAAATTTCAGCCCTATAGCTATAGCGGTTTGGAAAAACCCCATTTCACCCCCTTAGGGGATGAATTTCGAAAAATCGCTTCTTAGTGGATGTCCACATCATTATAGGGATGCACTGTCAAAATTTCAGCCCTATAGCTCCAGCGGTTAGGGTAAACCCCATTTCACTCCCTTAGGGGATGAATTTCGAAAAATCGCTCTATAATGCACTGTCAAAATTTCAGCCCTATATCTATAGCGGTTTGGAAAAACCCCATTTCACCCCCTTAGGGGATGAATTTCGAAAAATCGCTTTATAGTGGATGTCCACGCCATTATAGGGATGCACTGTCAAAATTTCAGCCCTATAAATTTAGCGGTTTGAAAAACCCCCATTTCACCCCCTTAGGGGATGAATTCCGAAAAATCGCTTCTTAGTGGATGTCCACATCATTATAGGGATGCACTGTCAAAATTACAGCCCTATAGCTTTAGCGGTTTGGGTAAACCCTATTTCACCCCCTTAGGGGATGAATTTCGAAAAATTGCTCTATAGTGGATGTCCACGCCATTATAGGGATGCACTGTCAAAATTTCAGCCCTATATCAATAGCGGTTTGGAAAAACCCCATTTCACCCCCTTAGGGGATGAATTTCGAAAAATCGCCTTATAGTGGATGTCCACGCCATTATAGGGATGCACTGTCAAAATTTCAGCCCTATATCTATAGCGGTTTGGAAAAACCCCATTTCACCCCCTTAGGGGATGAATTTCGAAAAATCGCTTTATAGTGGATGTCCACGCCATTGTAGGGAAGCACTGTCAAAATTTCAGCCCTATAGCTATAGCGGTTTGGAAAAACCCCATTTCACCCCCTTATGGGATGAATTTCGAAAAATCGCTTCTTAGTGGATGTCCACATCATTATAGGGATGCACTGTCAAAATTTCAGCCCTATAGCTCCAGCGGTTTGGGTAAACCCCATTTCACTCCCTTTGGGGATGAATTTCGAAAAAATCTTTTTAATAGTCGATGACCACGCCATTATAGGGATGCACTGTCAAAATTACAGCCTTATAGCTTTAGCGGTTTGGAAAAAACCCATTTCACCCCCTTAGGGGATGAATTTCGAAAAATCGCTTTTTAGTGGATGTCCAGGTCATTAAAGGGATGCACTGTCAAAATTTCAGCCCTATAGCTCCAGCGGTTTTGAGTTGACCCTATTTCACCCCCTTAGGGGATGAATTTCGAAAAATCGCTAGGGGTGCACTGTCAAAAATTTCAGCCCTTTAGCTCTAGCGGTTTAGGTTGTGCGTTGTCTTTCAGTCAGTTACTTTTTATACAATAGAAAAAAAGTGAAGAAAATAAATCCCCTTACAACTTATTGAACCCCATTTCACCCCCTTCAACCCTTTTTTCTCCAAAAAAAATAGCCTATGTCCGTCTCCAAGGTCTAAACTATGTCTGTTGCAAATTTCATCAAAATCGGTCCAGCGGTTTAGGCGTGAAAGCGTAACATACAGACAGACAGACAGACAGACAGACAGACAGACAGACAGACAGACAGACAGACAGAGTTACTTTCACATTTATAATATTAGTAAGGATTGTTCTCAATTGTTTAACCAAAAGAATTATTTATTAAAATAAATTAAATATTAAATTGAAAAAAGACCGTTTTTTAATTTGATTTAACCTTCGTCAGTCGCAAGTTTTTAGCGCGTAATTCCAATGTCCTAAATAATCATTTTTGTGCCCTTCACCATAGTCAATTCAAAATTTGAACTGAATGATATCTGCATAGTCACTTGAATCTGATCCTGGTGAGCTCAGTCCACTTCAGATTCTCTGGATGCAGGGTGCCGCGAAAAATTGGAAGAATTGCAGACTTCACAAAACGCAGACATCTCGACACGGTAAGCATCCTCAAACCAGTTTCAATCTTGCTGGGGATACACCTATACCTCTTGAAGGGTGGATCCTCCTAATCGTCATGATCACCAAAGCTCCTCGTGGGATTGAACTTTCTCAGGCGCATTTGCAGGGTCGAGAAAATTCGATGCTTCTTCTGGCTCCTTCCCTGCACCTCTGGAATTGTAAGCTCATGTGCCAATTTTTTGACAAGCATTCTCCTGCGCCACGTCTCAGGATCATTTCCGAAGGAGGTGATCCTACCGACATTCAACATCGTATAAAAGATTACCATCGGCCAACGCTTGTTAATTTGGCATACATCATAACTTGAACACATTTTGTCTGCAGTATTGACTCCACTTTTTGTCGAAACATTGTGATCTCAGGCTTCTTTTGCTGTCCAGATGAGCCTCATATTTAGTCCATTCAAAACGCGCGTTATGGTGTTCCAAAATAACACCGTTAAGAAAATCGAACCCTAAACGTTTTTGGGGTCGCTGATCACGAAAATCGAGGTCCCGCGGTCCTAAAACTAGGGCGTCACCCCTAAAAATGCAAAAAATACCCCGTTTTAGGGGGTTTTCGCGATTATTTCGGTAATTACGAAAACTAATGCGATGAATTGCACTTTTTTTAATATTTATTGGCGAAGGTGGTGCATTTATACTAAATTAAGACGAACTTAATGGTAAGGGTCCTAAAAGGTTGAAACTACCCATTTTATCGGCCAAAAACATTTTTTTTAAGTTTATGCTTCAAATTCGATTGTGGGCGTACTGTCAGGCAAAAATAAATTATTTTCAACCCTTAAGGGGTTAAAACTACCCCTACTATAATAAAAACAACTTAATATAAAAAAAAATTGCAAAAAACCTTAGGGGTGGTTTAACCTCTGTACAAAGGGGTGAAATGTTCCAAATGTTGTAATGATTACAAATAAAAAATAAAATTTAAATGTAAAACAATAAATTTTAATTTGTTTTAATTATAATTTTAATGTGGGGATAGTTGTACCCCCTTAAGAGTTGAAAAAATTAATTTTTTTGCTGATAATACAAAAAATAAAAAATATATTGAGAAATATTTCATTTTGTGAAATCTTTAAATAAACTCTGCATTTTTTTAAAAACGACAATCACACAATCAATTGCGAAATATGTACCCTAATTTATTTGAGGTACTTCTGAATAATGGGGTGGTCCGTTTTTTTACAATGACATTTAGACAGGTAAAAACGGAGGCAAAGTAATAAAATTAAGATATTGCACCCGAATTTGTTTTTTAGTAAATTTTAACTGCAGTTACTTGGAAGTTGAAGTAATAATCTAATTTAGTGAGGAATGTAACCCCCCTAGTTTTCAATGAACTATATTGTAGGGGTAGTTTTAACCCCTTAAGGGTTGGAAATAATTTATTTTTGCCTGACAGTACGCCCACAATCGAATTTGAAGCATAAACTTGGAAAATTTTTTTTTTACAATTTTTGCCATTTTTCGCCAATTTAGGGGTAGTTTCAACCCTTTAGGAGTATCCCTTACCATTAAGTTCGCCTTAATTTAGTATAAATCAACCACCTTCGCAAATAAATATTAAAACAAGTGCATTTCATCGCATTAGTTTTCATTATTACAGAAATAATCGCGAAAACCCCCTAAAAAGGGGTGTTTTTTGCTTTTTTAGGGGTGACGCCCTAATTTTAGGACCGCGGGACCTCGATTTTCGTGATCAGCGACCCCAAAACTTTAGGGTTCAATTTTCTTAACGGTGTTATTTTGGAACACCCCCCCCCCCCACCGCGTTTAGAATGGACTAATTATGCTCCAGGAACTTAAACCACAAAGAGAGCGAGTTTAAAAATTCGAGAAAAAAACTACTCACACACGAGTGATTGTACTAACAAACTACTCTCACTCGTGATTGGAATGAGTCGCACATGAGTGAGGATTTTCCTACAAGTGTAAAAAGGAGCTCTGAACTCATCGATTCACTTTTCTGATCTTTGCGTGCCCTTTTTGGATGCGTTCCCATCAGCTTCGTGAGGCACAGTAAAGTTGCGTTGGTGATCATTCGAAGAAATTTGTTTTTATGAGTACAACCCCAGTGCTGCACACCATACATCCATGTCGGCTTGAACATAGACTGGTAGATTCGTCTGGTTAACTTTGGAGTGATGTTAGCCAATTTTAAGCCAGTACATTTGACGTTGTTTTAGTTAACCTGTTAAGTTTTTTTTGGTTCCCGTGATGTTTCCAGTTTAGTCTTGAATCTAAATGGAGACTTATGCCTAATCTCCAATGGAAAAACCAACCACGTACCAGTAGGCTGAATTAGCTGACAAAATGTGTTCATACACATTTCTATCACTGTAGATGTGAAATGTCAGAAATGCCTGTTTTGTTATTATTATTACTAGATTCGACTTTTCTGTTGACATTTTTTTTGGCGGGATATTGCAATTTCAATTAACATCATTTATGCCGTGATTTTTGACATTTTTGGTACTAAATTGCCCGCTGAATTTCATGTGGTCACTCAAATGGTTTAACTAACACATACGAAAAGTTACCCATGTCGACCAAAACACGAGCGAGACGGGTAAATCAATTTACAATAAGAAGGAATAAGAAACAACACTTTGGTTGGTTGGTTCGTGGTTGGTTTTGCCATTGCAGATTAGGCATTAGTGTTTTTGCAAATTTTGCCTGGGGTCCTTGCAGCCTATTGAGGTATGTGTGTAAGGTTTTGTTTTTACGACGCAATGCTACATGGACTGATTTAAGTTAATTTATCTTGTTTTCCCAATTTGTTGTCCATTTACCAATTTGTTGTCCATTGTCCGTTGGAGTTTTTCCACCGCTTTTGCTTCAGATACGTGTTTTGACATAAATTACGGTATCATCCGCGAATGTACCGATAAACGTGTTATCTGTTGTTGATATATCCGCAGTATAAAGAAGGTATAGGAAAGTTCCCAATATGCTTCTCTGCGGAACTCCGGCTAGTATCGGACAGAAGTCTTATTATGTTTCTTCATGGATGACCCTGAACTTGCGATGCTCCTTGAGTAGACAATATGATATTTCTTCGATTCCTATTTCTTTTTAGGGTTAAGACTTTTGTCGATCACTTTGGCAACCTCCATTGGTGTGATCCTTTTAAAAACTTGATTTGGTTGATAACTAAGGGTTTATATCAATATTGGATTGTCTGTTATGAGGTCGGAACACTGTTGCAAGGTGTTGGGCAAAGAGTTCAGGTTTTCCATTTTCTTGTCCAATCCATCTACCTTGAGCAGTTCTTAGCGGAGTTATACGTCGTTTAATTTTTCTTGTCGCTTTCCATAATGAGTAGTCTTTATCCATTTCTAAACTCGGTCCGCTCAGCTTGTTGTCAAAACATTCCTGTTTGTAATTTTTAATTGGTATATTTACAGTTTTACTTACTCTATTGAACACACATGGGCTAACCACCTAATTTGTGGCAAAATATATGCGATCATATGAAGTAAGCGTAAATCGCTCTTCCTGTAAGGGCCTGTAAGGACGTTAAAACACGAAACTCGCGGCTTAATATTTTGAACATCGTGTTACAGGACCCACTGGTTAGTTTTTCACGGGGATTGGTTGAGAACTGACATGTTTTAATAATAATTTCACGCATTTACTTAAAAGTGTTTTTGTTGTTCATTAAAGAGCTTTGTATTTAAGCTTTGAAGCTTTTTGCAAGTACAGTAAACCCTCCATCTGCGGGTTGCGCGGGAAAAATTCGTAGCTGCGCGTTTTTTTTTTGTAATTTTTGTTTTTAAGAAAAATATCTTGTTTTGACATTATTTTTTGTGAATGCCTTAAAATTAGGATGAAGTAACCGGGCATTTACCATATTTCGTTATAATGCGTAGCTAGTAAGTTTTATGACCCAAGTGACTAAAAGTGTATGGGTAGCAAGCAAGTATATAGTAAACGCCCGGCAAACATTACGAGACAATATCGTATCGAAAACGGGTCGCCAAATCTTCGAGACCAAATCGATATCGAAACGAAATTGATTTGTAAAAGACCAAAACGGAAGGCTATAGCAAATCGCTTTGAGGAACCGATGATGACTCGTAGTAGCGACTTCAAATCGTAGAGCTCCTTATTAATTCCAAATTTTTGGCGAGTGATTCTTAACTCAAAAGAGACGTTAAAGCGACGACTCTAGAACCAAGTTTATGGCGGGCAATTTTCGACTCGACGATTCGATAAAATGTTTGCAGACTCCGTTTATAAATGGCATAAAAATAACATGCAATAGTTGAAGTAGTTGATAGATTTGCTCAAAAGCATGTTGTTTTTTGTAGAGCGAAGAAACTCTTTTGCTTCTCCGCTATTAAATTGGTAGATCAGGGTGTAACACCGTGATCTTTGATGTGCTGTGTAATAGGTGTAACACCTATACACAAGTGTAGCTGTATGATAGAAAAAAGAAGTAGCTCTGCAGTCACTTCTATCTCAAACGTCTGAATTGCCTCGACTAAATTCTTTATTTTAAAACAATTTCTTTTATACTTATGATAATAATAAACAAAACAACAAAAAATAAATTAACTCTTCCTTCAGCAGACAATTGTCTTACAAATAAATGCTAATTTGCAATTTTCGACTGAACAAGATTTTCATACAAACATTTTTCAAAGTGGAATTTTACCCGTTGAGGCATCATGTTACCGTTCGAGATAATTGAAAATTTTATGCATTATGCTTAAATGACATTTTTAATGAGATTTTAAATTCTTTTAGAGACAAAAAATAAGATAAAAAAACAGTGGGTGTGTGTACTTATGTACACGCATTAGAAGTTATACTTCTTTGGCGTGATTTTAAGACTAATTTTTAATTTCTACACAAATATTTTATTGGATTCTTTCTATTTTCGTGCGTTGGAAGGTGCAAGCATTATGATGCCGACACGCTCAAGGCTGTCGGTTATACCGTATTCTAATCCTAACTAAAATCACCAACTAGTTGGGTCATTAGGCCTAATTACAATTATCTTAAGATGGGCTTAAGATGCCTCATGAAATTCTCTTAAGACTGGCTAATTTTCTACCAAAACGTAATGAATGTTAAGCTTAATATGCGTCGCAAGCTGGATCAGCATTTATTTACCTGATAATACTACTGGTACTTCTAGGCCTAACTCACTTGTTTTTTGTTCATTTCCGCCTTAGCTTCTGATTGAGGAATTTAGCTTCTCCTCCACTTTAGTCAGTAGATCAAACGATCGTACCATTATAGTCTAAGACGTTCGTTGCTCTTAACCGTGCCTTTAGCTGTAGGTTACAGTGCAGCAGTTTGCTCGGCTAATCTCCGGCAATCCAAAAGGACATCGTCTGTGTCCTCTGTCACAATGAGGAATTCCAGGCGTTGGATAGACTCATTTTGCCGGTACGCTCTCGTAACTCACCTGTGGGTTCATCGACCTTGGGTAGATTCGTTCTACTTCCTTTGCCACTACTGAAATAAACATCACTTCCAAATTCTGTTCACTTCCCTAGCTTCTTCTTTTAGTTGTTACTCAATTAAATTGAGTGGGTTAGGGAAATTGAAATATGATACGAAGAGTTTCATACTAAGGACATTAATGTGTCGGCAAATACAGCATCAACCCTTCAACACTCCGAACCTGTCCAAAGACCATCGTTGGACGCTTGACATTGGAATTCGTAGTTCGAGTAGCGGCCACACAATGCGTTCTACCATCAAACGTCCAACGTTGGAAAGTGCTCATAGCATTCAAGCTTTTTTAAACAAATGTAGTCACATGTAGGTTGTATTATTATCTCGAATTAAAACTTGGCAACAAATCATCCGGTTCAGTTACACTACAGTTTTATATTTGTTACGTAAAAATGCACTTGTTGTTCCATAACAGTTGCAAAAAAGATGTCATATTTAAATTAAATTAAAGTTATTAAAACATTTCCTTTAGTATCACATTTTAAAAATGTTTTTATATTGTAACTGCTACAAATAGAGTAACTAGTTAACAACCCTAATATGACTAAGTTGTTGTAAGTTTTTATCAAGTTAATATTACATTTTAAAGGTTTAAAAGACTGTAGGGAGGTTTTTGTGCAGTTACAAGGACCTTGGAAAACATCTGTCAAAAGATCCATACTTGCCATATTTTTCATCGTTCTAAGTTTTTTCTACACTATTCAGTTTTATTTAAGAAAAGCCAAAAGCGGTTTTCTATGGTGTTTATCTTTCCTATAACCATTTTTTAGTGCAATATAATATTAGGAGCTTTAAAAAATGTGTTTAGCTGTAGTTTTCAGAGTGCCATGCTAATATTAAAAACTCGAAATTTTACTAATTTCCCAAATATTTTCCAAATTTTCTTTTTTCCGGTGGCGCGTGAATTTTCCAGAGGTAAGTCACCCACATTCATCAACAAAATTGCATTCGTTTTATAATTTTGGTGTGAAATCTTATAATGTTTTAATTTTAAAATACTACATAATGAGCAGTGTCTTGTTTTTCGTTTCATTCCATTATGTCTCTGACTTTTGAAACACACTTAAACTGCGATTTCTTTTTTGTTAAAAATATGTATGTATTATAAAGAATAATAACTTTTCCGGATGTTCAAAATGTTTTATCTTGTTGTGTGCAACTTCAGTTTGTGGCAACAACACATTTAAAACATAGCAAGAGCATATTTTTTGCCTCGTTGCGACCAAAGTTGTTACAAAATAAACATTAAAGAACTGCTTTTTCAGTCGCAATGGAGCTACAGTCCCACTACATATCTTATCTTGTGACTCTTTTACTAGTTAGATTAACTCCAATGCTACTATTTTGTGCTAGCTGGGTTGCTAGTCCTTCCCTACTCCACCAAGCGCATGTCATCGGTTGGTTGAAGAGATTCAACTAGTTTCAGGAGGCATAACACTCCAGCGAGTTGTTTCTCATATGCCCCGATGCCAGAGTCTATCAGGACTATCCTATCTCATCTTTCCTTCAGATCAAGCTTATTACTATACATTGCACCATGACTTGTAAGACATGACGGACTAGTAGTACAAAGGGTGACTCCTAAGCTTCTTCTTGCCACAAAAAAAAAACAAAAAAAAAAAAACAAAGAGTCGCGAAAAGGTTGGAAGTAGGTGGAATAAAAATATATCGCGGCTAGGTTGTGGCAGCTCCTTCCTATGTACTTCTCTCTCTCTACTTCTCTTCTTCCGGCTAGAGCTGCTGTTCGACATTCTATAGGTAAAAATAGATTGTCGAACAGTACAAAGGGGGCTTTCCCTAAGTCTCTAGTCTATCACATAAAAAAAAATGTAATTTATTTCCCTCCATAGCCTCTGGGTAAAAACCTTCTCACTCATGGACATCGTGAACGGACTTTGGCTACGAATATAAGAATAAACCCATATAAGAATAAACTTATTAGCTAAAGCATTGGAGCTGCAATGCTTGCCCTTTATAGCCTCTACCCCTTCGCCTATATCGTCCGCAGGCCGTATCAGATCATTACCAGTGATTAGTGTTTCAGTGATTGAATTAAAACAATTTCAAAAAATTGAGTGAATCAAGATGTTTTAATGGTTTAATTGTGAAGGTGGCCAATTGTATTTACATTCGCTGTGGTTTTGTCGAGTTATTTTAGGGCAAAAATGTTGAATTTGTGTGGTTATTGAGTTAAAAGTGAATTTAAAGTGATTAAAGCTTGTTAAAGAATAATTTTTAAAAATATTAAAGCAGAAGAGTGTGTAGGAAAAAGTTCAAAATTTTTGTTATTCATGTTGTGTGGTGGTACTTGCACTTATGTTTTAATAACTATTCCGTAGTAATTTTTAACCATTTTAAATTCACTTTTAATTTCATTACCACATAAATCCAACATTTTTTTCCTAAATTAACACGAAAAAACCACCATGAATGTAAACAAAGGTCACCTTATCAATTTCATTTAATTTATTCACTCGGATCACTAACTAACTTATTACCGGTAATGCACGTGCAATATTTTGCCACTTTTTACAAGTTAAAAACTTGGCGAGTCTATGATATTACACTACGAGTTAGAGAAATTGCCTTCCATCCAGTAAAACCCCTCACCCACAAACAGCACACAATAAACACTACGAATCTTGCTATGCCCACGAAAAACCAAACATACGCTTAGCTGATGACTCGAACATGAAATTTATTTCCCTCTATAGCCTCAGCATAAAAACCCCTCACCTATCGACATCGTGAACCGGCATCGGCTGCGAGTTTTCATATGCCCATAGTAATAACGGTATTCAGAAACAAGGTAATGTAAAAGACTGTATACTGTATACGGTATTTTAGTGCTGATGTCACGTGGGGGACACTTCCCATTTAAATCGAAGCTGTTGTTGTTGTTTCAGCATTACGGCTGACGTCACCAGGCGCCCATTTTTTACGGTATTCGAAGCTGCCGTCGCTTTTACATTATCTTCGTTTTCTGTATACCGTGCATAATAATGATAATCCCAGTGCGCATGAAGAATGGAACTTGAAATGCTTGCCCTCCATTGCCTCCACCCCTTCGCCCATATCCTCCGTTGCGTTGCGTTGCGAATTCGTCAAAATTCACTCCCATAATATTTTTCAAAACGCGCCTAAAGAAGTATAACTTCAAAAATATGGACTTGACAATTTCAGCAAAATGAATATGAATTAGATAATTTAATTGTTAATAAGAACTTAAAATTAAATTGATGGAATTTGATGATTCTTAACATCCTCCGCCGCCTTGGCCAGGTACTGGGCAATGATCTTCGCTGATGAGCTCCGGGTCTATGTCGAATTGTCTGCAGGTTGATGTTCGAGGAGCTGGGATTGGTCCATGTCCATTGGAGGGACGTCGCCTTGTTCTACATCTGTGGTACAGTTGATATGCTGCAATCGCCAGGGCTATTAAAAGTGCTGCGTAGCCCAGCGTCAGTTGATGCGTATGGTTTGTATTGATGTGGTGTGGTAGAATCTCGTTCTCCTTGAGCTTGTGTACTTGCTTCTGTAAGTTTTCAAGTTGGTCCTGATGGTGATGATCCGCCAAAGGTGTTTGCAGCTTGTCGGTATGGTTTGAATCTTTCGGATATATGAATTCCGTGAGATTTTTAGTGGGATTGAATTATGGTCTGATTGTCTTTGGATAGTTGTTATGAGACTGCAAAGCCAGATGATCATGTCTGATCTCACAGTCATTTTCAATGCTCAAGATCCCTGTACCTTGCAGCACTTGTTGCTTAGTCTCACTGCCACATACGATTGTGATGGTGGTGCTTCTTCTCATGGAATAAATCCATTTGTTTGGATTATAAAGTTGAATCCACTTCGGTAAATCTTCTTTGTTGATTAGGTTACAAATTTTGGACGGCTGGGAGTATATGAAGAAATTCAGTTCACAGGAACTATTGTTGGCACCTCGCCTGTATATTGGATGCCGCTGAAAGCACATATGCTCTGACTCGCCGATAGTTTCGCATAAATGGAATTCCTGGCTACTGAGTGGATAATATTTGTCTTTGTGAAGATTGATGACCAAGAATTCAGATGATGGTTTTATGGCTAGGAAGGTGTCCTTGATAACTACTGGAATTGGTATGATGCGATAGAGTTCGAATTCCTCAAACGCAATTAGCGGGAGCTTTATTCGAAATATCACATATTTCTTAGTCACTCGACCTTCGACATTCATAAGCCTGTAGAGCTGAAGTATGTTGTTTGGACGCGTAGGCAATCTGAGCGTTGATGGCAAGTGATCCTTTATAGTGTTTAATTCTTGTCTTAATTGTCGTGGAGATGCCAGCAGCAAATTTATTTTGCCGTGGTGAGTGTCAGTCAGGACATTCAGAATTGCTGATTGAGCCCGTTGATACCTTGTTGTCATCAGGGTAGTCTGCACTGCTAGAGTAGAGAATGTTTCTGCTACCCTCTGCTGGTAAAACTCCTCGGAAATATTGTTTATTCGATGGTTTATGTTTCTTATTTGGTTAACTATGGCTGCTAGTTGATTTGCTGTAGCTTCCTGATCGTGTTTCATGACATTCAAAGTGGAGTCTATGATAGATGTTTGGTTTTTTATTAAATCCAACAGATGATCTTCGTTGTTCTTGATGTGTTCTATTGTGGTGGTCATATGTTCAGCATATTCTGAATCAAGAACTCCGAATAATGCGGAGGCCATGTTTCCAATAATGTTGAGTGCAGCTCTTTTGGTTCTAGACGATGATGTCATCTGAAACAGCTGATCGCCTGTGACAATGTCGTCCTTTAGCATGGTGAATTGATGTGTAATGATGTTACAATTAGTCCATTCAAAACGCGCGTTACGGTGTTCCAAAATAACACCGTTAAGAAAATCGAACTCTAAAGGTTTTTGGGGTCGCTGATCACGAAAATCGAGGTCCCGCGGTCCTAAAATTAAGGCATCACCCCTAAAAATGCAAAAAACACCCCCTTTTTTAGGGGGTTTTCGCGATTATTTCAGTAATAATGAAAACTAATGCGATGAAATGCACTTTTTTTAATATTTATTTGCGAATGTAGTTGATTTATAATAAATTAAGGCGAACTTTATGGTAAGGGGTACTCCTAAAGGGTTGAAAGTACCCCTAAATTGGCGAAAAATGGCAAAAATTGTAAAAAAAAATTTCAAGTTTATGGTTCAAATTCGATTGTGGGCGTACTGTCAGGCAAAAATAAATTATTTTCAACCCTTAAGGGGTTAAAACTACCCCTACAATATAGTTCATTGAAAACTAGGGAGGGGGTGTTCCAAAATAACACCGTTAAGAAAATCCAACCCTAAAGGTTTTTGCGGTCGCTGATCACGAAAATCGAGGTCCCGCGGTCCTAAAATTAGGGCGTCACCCCTAACAATGCAAAAAACACCCCTTTTTAGGGGATTTTCGCGATTATTTCAATAATAATTTAATGGTAGGGGGCAGTCCTAAAGGGTTGAAACTACCCCTAAATCGGCCAAAAATGGCAAAAATTGTAAACAATTTTTTTTTCAAGTTTATGCTTCAAATTCGATTGTGGGCGTACTGTCAGGCAAAAATAAATTATTTTGAACCCTTAGTAAAACTACCCCTACTATAATAAAAACAACTTAATATAAAAAAAAATTGCAAATTTTTTTTTTGCTTTTTGTTTGAAATTTGCTTCAAAAGGTATTATCAGCAAACTAATTTTTCAACTCTTAAGGGGGTAAAACTGCACCCACATTAAAATTGTAATTGGAACAAATTAAAATTTATTGTTTTGCATTAAAATTTTATATTTGATGAAATATTATTAAAACATTTGGAAAATTTTTAACCCTCTTGAAGGAGTTAAACCTTATAGGTACCCCTCACCATTAAGCTCGCCTTAATTTAGTATAAATCAACTACCTTCGCAAATAAATATTAAAAAAAGTGCATTTCATCGCATTAGTTTTCATTATTATTGAAATAATCGCGAAAACCCCCTAAAAAGGGGTGTTTTTTGCATTGTTAGGGGTGACGCCCTAATTTTAGGACCGCGGGACCTCGATTTTCGTGATCAGCGACCCCAAAAACCTTTAGGGTTCGATTTTCTTAACGGTGTTATTTTGGAACACCCCCCCCCCCGCGTTTTGAATGGACTAAATGGCTTCTATCTTTGAGTAGGTTGCAAAGTTGGTTTAAGCGAGCTATGGTATTACTGATTGCATCAGCTTCCTTCCAATAATTCTCCATGTTGTAATAGACAATAAGAGACCATTTATTGCTGACTAGATTTGCTGCGCCTAGGTTCTCAAAATATATTCCTGGTTGTGAACTGAAGGGGCTGACTTGAAATGACGGCTTTCCAAAGATGGGCAAAACGAAGCAGGTGAGTTGTACAGTGCTTAGCAATGCTGAGCAGGTAGATGTTCTCAACTTCTTTGTCTTAGGCGGTCTCTCGTCATCTGGATCATGGTGATCCAATGGAGCTTCAGGTCGATTAGGATTGCTGCAATCTTCCAATTTTTCAATTGGAAGAGGAGCTAACTTATCAATGGGACGTCTCAATACTCCGGATGTCGTTCGAATATCTGCAACTCGAACTAGTCCGTCATCTCCCTGTGTGGTTTTCTCAATTCTCCCGAGCTGCCACTTTAGCGGTGGCAAGTTGTCGTCTTTGATGAGAACCATCATTCCTGGCTGGGCATTTTTACTGTGCTCTTTCCATTTGTGACCTTGTTGAAGCTCGCAGAGATATTCATTTGACCATCTCCTCCAGAACTCATGTTTTACATGTGAAACCAATTTCCATCGTCGGATGTATAAACCCAGTTCATCGCCTTGGACAACCTAATTAATATCAACCAACTCATCCGGGATGACGAAACTTATGGTGATTGAGCAAACCAATATCTTGCTCTAATTTAAGTTCAATTGGAGTTGCGAAAGAGCTACAAGTGAAAAACCTCACCCAGCACAGGCATCAGCATTTTCACCACCGCCTCAAGCACCAACAAGCACCAAGAAAGAACGAAGGTTCACCAGTCCAAAATAGATTCCACAACGGTGACGACGGGACGTTTTAATGTTTTAATAAATTAGTAACAAAACGACGGGACGTTTAATAGTTCAATAAATTAATACCAAACCATTAATCAGTGAAGTTTCATTCCAATTCCTAATTAACTTGCCTCTAAACATTTTTGGTCCTTCGAGCCGGATCTTGCGATACGTTTATCAAGATCCGAAAATTAACATTGAAAGTTGACAGTGAAAGTGATAGTGAAGTGGCAGTAATCGTGAAGTTACAACCAACATCAACTCCATCACCATAACATCAGAATCACCAGAGGAACATCGAGGAACATCGAGCACCACAACCAATTTAAGCAGAACCTGATTTAATAAGGAATTAAGGTTAGTAAACATTTTTTTGTTGATCGCTCCCGGAACTTTTGCCTACCACAATACCACCCAACTCCCGTGAACTTGCTACAACACACGAGTGCCCCAGTTCTTTAATTACAAAACAAAGTAAAATAAAAATTTCCATCACTCGGTGCCGTAAGCTAAGAAATTCCATAAATCGCAATGGAAGGTGATTCGGAAACCCGTAATTTGACTCCCACTGTCGACGAATTAATTTCTGATCAAGCTATTAATCAGACAGAGCTTGAACGATTTATAAAAAATTATAAAAAAACGTCGAAAGACAGATTAAAGGAAGGATACATCACTGAGCGTAAACTTCTATTAAATGCACAGTGGCAAATTATAGAAAAAACCCATCGCATGTTGTTGAAGCTATACAGCAGCGAGCATAAAAACATTAAATACTTCAAAGACGATGTCTTTAGTGAATTAGAAGAAACCTACTGCCAAGCCTGTGGATTAATGAGTGATCAACTGCAGGCATTAAAGCCACCATCAAAAGCACCAGTTCCATCACCCGTTCCGTCAACACCATTTCCCCTTGCACCAGCGACTCGGTCAGAAAACACCGAGATCAAGTTACCAAGAATTAATATACCTACCTTTTCCGGCAATTACGTGAACTGGCCTTCTTTTCACGATTTATTTATCTCGCTGATTCACGAAAATAAGCAATTGAGTAATGTTCACAAATTGCATTATTTGAGAAATAGTGTCAGTGGAGAAGCTGAAAATCTTATTAAACATCTTCAGCTCACGGACTCCAACTACACTTCAGCATGGGAACTACTGAAGGGGCGATATCACAATCATCGCATCCTTGTTACCGCCCAACTGAACCTGCTAATATCCATGCCTACCCACAGTCAAGAGACTGCTCAGCAATTAAGAAGAATGCTGGACAACTTAAATGAAGTGCTAGAAGCACTAAAAGGTCTTAAGGTCATAACCACAAATTGGGACCCATTAGTAATACACCTTCTTACCCAAAAACTGAATCGTGAAACAATCACCCATTGGGAAACAAATTTAAGCACCCGCAATGATGCAACCGCTTTACCCACCATCAACGAATTTAAGAATTTCATCGAAAGACGATTTCGTACCTTAGAATCCATTGGGGGTGCAAAAAATATTACTCGTGAAACCCCATTCAACAGTAAACCAGAAAGCACCAAGGTGCATTTAGCCCAACCACATCAATTAACAAACCCTACACATTCAAGAGGATCTGCAGTTAAGTGCCCCTGCAACAAATTTCACCTGTTTCGTGAATGCCCACAGTTTATAAAAATGAACCCCAACCAGCGTCTTAATTACACTCAACGCAAGGGTCTATGCTGCAACTGTTTTGGGAATACACACATTACAAGTCACTGCCCAAAAACCTCCTCATGCCATAAATGCCAAAAGAAACACAACACTTTCTTACATCTTGATAAGATTAATGCCTCATCTCCAAACAATACTCCACAAACTGATCCAGATCACTTGGCCACGACACCTGTGCACACCTACCTAGCAAAGAAACCAACACACACCAGTACGCTCCTCGCCACAGCTCTTATTAAGGTACACAGCACTGAAGCTGGTACTATCACGCTTAGAGCCTTGGTAGATCCAGGATCACAAGTATCATTTATAACAGAAAGAAGTGCTCAACTACTTAAATTAAAAAGAAAAACAACAGATTTAGGAGTGACCTGTGTCGGAAATGTCGAATTGGATACCATTCGCGGAGTTACCAACCTCAATTTCGGAGCACATTTTAAAGATGATCAAAACATTGAACTTCAAGCCTTCGTGATTAACCAAATCACAGGAAAACTACCATCATACTCAACTAACCCTCAAAAGTGGACTCATCTTGAAGGGTTACAGCTAGCCGATCCCTTCTACTTCAACACAGGGGACATTGATATACTGCTAGGGGTAGATGCATATGTAAAAATTGTAGAAGGCGGAGTTATCAAAGGGGCACCTAATAGTCCTATAGCCCAATGTACCTCCCTGGGATGGATCCTTTGTGGACCAACTACTACTACACCAGAAACTCGAACTACCATAAGTCTAGTGTGCACGAATAAACCCACAATTGATGAATTGTTAAAGAAATTCTGGGAAGTCGAAGAAATTTCCAATAAACAACATCATACAAAAGAAGAAGTAATGTGTGAAAACCACTTTCAAACCACTCATAAACGACTCTCAAGTGGAAGATATGAGCTAAACCTTCCATTTAAATCACATCCAACTGCACCCGTATTAGGCGAGTCTCGAGCAATTGCTCTGAAAAGATTTCTCAGTGTAGAAAAGAAACTTCTCAGAAACCCAACATTAAAAGTAGAGTATAAAAAGTTTATGGATGAGTATCTTAACTTAGGACATATGGAGATCGTCGATGAAGACGACCCAGTCGATTACATGCCCAACTATCTACCTCACCATAGTGTAGTAAAAGAAGAAAGCACTACTACTAAGGTAAGAGTAGTCTTCGATGCCTCAGCTAAGACTACGAATTACACCTCTCTTAATGACCACATGATTGCCGGACCAACCATACAAGATGACCTAGCCGATATACTACTACGCTTTCGAATCCACAAATATGCATTTACCGCCGACATCGAAAAAATGTACAGACAAATCATGATTGCTAGAGAAGATACTGATTATCAACGCATACTGTGGAGAGAAGACCCATCTGAACCTATAAAGGAGTACCGATTACTTACGGTTACATACGGGACATCAAGTGCGTCATTCCTAGCGATTCGCACACTACACCAATTAGCCCATGATGAAGAACATGATTACCCCTTAGCTTGCAAAACCATCCTCAGGGATTTTTACGTTGATGATCTTATGTCTGGAGCATTCACCGAGGACGAGGCCATAAATCTCCAACAAAAACTACGACACGTTTTGAAGAAAGGAGGATTTCATCTTCGTAAGTGGACAAGCAACTCAAATGCCATTTTGGAAGGTGTTCCCAATGAAGATCGTGAAATAAAGACCAACATGGAACTTAATATAAACAACACGATTAAAACATTAGGGATACATTGGAACCCGTCAAGCGATTGTTTTCAATTTAAAATTAAACCACTAACAAATGATCCCAAGACAAAAAGGGACCTGCTTTCAGAAATAGCAAGACTTTTTGATCCGCTGGGATGGTTGGCACCCATCGTAGTAACCACGAAAATCATGATGCAACAGCTATGGCTGATAAAGACAGAATGGGACCAGCAATTACCCAATACAATAGCACGCCAGTGGCAAGAATTCCGTGCAGACTTGCCACTAATAGAAAAAATAAATATACCGCGATGGTTATACATCAAGCCAGAAGGCGAATTCCAAATACACGGATTCTGTGACGCATCAGTCCAAGCGTACGCAGCAATTCTATACATGCGCACACCCCATTGTAATGAGTATAAAACAACGTTAATGCTAGCCAAAACTAGAGTCGCTCCTACTAAACAACTAAGCTTACCCCGATTAGAACTGTGTGCTGCATCCCTCCTCGCGAAACTTGTAAAACAAGTTCTCTGTAAAATTCTAATGAAACCAACCACCGTCTATCTATGGAGTGATTCTACCATAACGCTCTCTTGGATCCAAGGGCATCCTTCAAAATGGACAACTTTTGTAGGCAACCGTGTAAGTGCCATTCAAATTGACACCGATGGCTGTTTTTGGAGATACGTTCCTACTAAGGACAACCCAGCCGACTGTGCAAGCAGAGGAGTAAAGCCTGTACAGTTGAAGGATCATAAAATCTGGTGGAACGGTCCATTATGGCTTAAGGAAGAACCTGAGAAATGGCCTGAAAACATAATAAAGGAGACCAAACTAGAGACAAAAAAAATCATAGTTCATGTAGTCAAGATCACCACACAAACATCAGAAGATGAGATCAACGACCTCCTGACTAGGTTTTCCATATGGAGGAAACTACTGAGAATAATAGCACTATGTACCCGATTTTATAATAACTGTAGGAAACCACAACAGAAAACTACAGGATATGTAAGAAATGAAGAAATAAGAGCAGCTAAACGACTAGTGATCAAGTTAGCTCAAATTCAAGCATTTCCTAACGAAATTCATGCATTGAAAAACATGCTCCCATTAGACAAAAAGAGTACCATCCAAAACCTAAATCCATTCCTCGACAATCAGAACATTATGAGAGTAGGCGGGCGACTAAAAAATTCAGATGTACCGTACAGTGAGAAACATCCTATTATCCTTGGAGCGACCGGACATGTTACGAACCTCATCATAGACGATGCACATAAGTTATCGCTACATGGAGGTGTACAATTGACACTTGCCACCATCCGAATGGAATACTGGATTATACACGCGCGAAGATGTGTGCGACAAAAAATCCATAAATGCCTTACGTGCTGGAGATATAAGGCAACAACACCGCAACAGCTAATGGGAAATCTACCAGAAGCTAGAGTGACCAGAAGTAGACCATTTCAAAATGTAGGTATAGATTTTTGTGGTCCAATCGTACTCAAAGAATCAAAATGCCGAGGAAGAGTAAAGACGTCCAAGGGTTACATATCTGTGTTTATATGCCTATGCACAAAGGCCATTCACCTCGAAGCCGTCAGTGAACTATCAACGAACGCATTTTTGGCAGCATTCAGAAGATTCGTAGCCAGACGGGGACTTAGCACGCACATCTTTAGTGATTGCGGCACTAACTTTATTGGTGCCAACCGTCAGCTTGGTGCAATCAACCTACAACGAGAATGGGGATTAACAGAAGAGACTTATGGTATAATAGAACAAATGGGTGTCAAATGGCATTTTATACCACCAGGTGCTCCACATTTCGGAGGGCTCTGGGAAAGCGGCGTACGAGCCACAAAACACCACTTAAAACGAGTCATGGCAGACTCGTTACTCACATTCGAAGAAATAACAACCTTGTTGACCCAAATTGAAGCATGTTTGAACTCCCGACCACTATGCCCACTGTCAGATGACCCCGACGACACCGAAGCACTCACTCCAGGACATTTCCTTATTGGCAGTGCTCTAATTGCTCCCCCAGAAGAAAATGTTTCTGATAAGCACATCAGTAGGATAAATCGTTGGAAACATATACAACATGTGCACCAAAGCTTCTGGAGAAAATGGCAGAAGGAATACCTCCATAGACTCCAACAACGACCTAAATGGCTAAAACCAAACCCTAATATAACAGTAGGCAATCTAGTAATAATAAAAGATGAAAGACTCCCACCAACTTGCTGGGCGCTTGGCAGAGTAATCGAAGTGCACCCTGGGTCAGATGGACTAGTGCGAGTAGTTACGATCAAGTCAAGAAACTCTATACTCAAACGACCAATTTCAAAAATATGCTTACTACCAATCGAAGAAAACCACCAGCAAGTCCCAAATTCCTCCAATCACCCAATTAACTAAGATAAAGAAAATAAGAAAGTAACTTTAGCACAAGTAAGAAACTCTACATATAAGTTGTATAAAAAATAAAGAAAAAAAAAAAAAAAAATATAAATAAGTAAATAAATAAAAAAAAAAAAAAAAAAAAAATCCCCAAAAGCCCAACAACCAGTCAATAATTAACCATGTTTTACAGCGTCATGAATCATATCTGCATCATATTACTTATGGACTACTTCCCAATAGCAGTGCACGGTATTATCGCTTACGACTGCGGCCACAACAACGTAAATATCTCTACATTATCACTAATTGAGGTCGAAGAATGCCATATAGAAAAACCATCAACAAAAGTAGAACTTGAAGAGATCCAATTACTCCAATTGAGCGAAGTTACATATGTACATACCTACCAATGTAAGGTAAGCATTATCCAGTCGGTATATACCTGTGGTATGTTTAGCCACATTTCGTTGGTACCGGGAGGATTATCAACCTTCATCAGTGACATATCGAACGAAGAATGTATGACCTTACACCAAAAAGGAGAATTTAGATTAACTAACCACCGACTAATCGGGGAAATAAAACCCAATTCGTCCTCAAGCTACTCGGAGGTGGTCGTGGGAGAAGTAGATGAAAACGGTCCTGGTCAAACGCTTTAGTTATACAAGCCATAACCATAACCATTACCGACAATCTTAGTACAGCTAGACTAGATGAGAACAAGATCACAATAAGAGGCAATATTGTGTGCCCCTATCTCAATACGAAGTGCACCGATCCTGAAAACGGAATTACATTTTGGAAATTAGTGCCTGATGAACGATGTGAAGATTACAAATACGATGTGCTATGGGAAGGCCAAGCAATAAGGTCCTTAGCCTACACAACAGCACCACCATAAATCCAACAGTCATATATACTGTAAACACAGAAGACAACATCTTCGCACTGGAAATAAGAAGAGAAATACCAATCTGTCAAGCCAAAGGATACCAAACGGAACATCCCCGTCTAGTAATTGTACCAAAGGTAACAAATCAGTTCCTATTCACCAAAAAATCAGTAGCGTCCAATAATTTAGATATCATAACGTATGTAAACTCTAAATTCGTATACGCAGAAAGGCACATGAGACAACAAATAGAGCAACTGTACCTTAATCTCATAACACGTCGATGTGAACTAGAACGGGAAGTATTGCAGACGCTATTAACGATAGCACCTCACTATCCTGATGAATTCGCTTGGAGGTACATTAAAGAACGAGGATACACGGCGGTACCTCGCGGCGAAGCCATATACATAATTAAATGTCAACCAGTCGAAGTCGCTGTACGTGCCAGTGAGAAGTGTTTTAATGAACTACCGATTAGCTACATGAATAAGACATTCTTTATGACCCCGAAAACGCATCTAATACAAGAAATTGGAACAGAAGTTGCTTGTTCTCCACTCTTGAATCCAGCTTACTACATTTGAGGGGATTGGTATGGACTCAATCCCACAATACATAAGATAAGAAGCCCAGGGAAATTACACCCATCACTAACCACCAACTGGAAGTATGAAGAGCCAGGTGACTTAATGAAGGCAGGTATATATACGACCAATGCACTAAATGAACTCCGACGCCAAGCAATGTATGCATCAGAAAGACAAGCGATTACAAATATTGTTACGAAGAGACTGCTGGGAGAAGACGTTGGTCATCAAGATATGGATGTTCTTAAACTAATCACACCAGGTGCAATGCACAGCGTAATGGAAACCGTGCAGCTTAAGATATGGACTACCCTCAGTGAAGTTGGAAAAATATATCTAATTGTGATTGGAATATGCAGTATCATAAAAGGAGTTAAATTCATATGTGACACTATTATAAACGGCCGCCGACTACATAATCTCTTTGGGTGGAACTGGAGAATCATCGCTGCAACATGGGACACACTCACAAATCTCGTCGTACACAATCATCTCCAGAGCAGGACACATCCCGTAAATGATCCGACTTCCGAATTAATAGCAGTCGTCGCTCAAAATCCTAATAACCCATCAACCGAACCAGAAAATCCCAATATCGCACACCTTACTCTCCTTAACGAAAGGAAATCCCTCTATCCCTCCATATCTAACCCGGTCAACAATTAAAATGTTTACTAGATCCCGTCAGAACCATCACCTGGTACCGAAATCCAGCAGCTGTTGAAATCAAGGAGATTTCAAGGGGGGCAGAATGTATAAACCCAGTTCATCGCCTTGGACAACCTAATTAATATCAACCAACTCATCCGGGATGACGAAACTTATGGTGATTGAGCAAACCAATATCTTGCTCTAATTTAAGTTCAATTGGAGTTGCGAAAGAGCTACAAGTGAAAAACCTCACCCAGCACAGGCATCAGCATTTTCACCACCGCCTCAAGCACCAACAAGCACCAAGAAAGAACGAAGGTTCACCAGTCCAAAATAGATTCCACAACGGTGACGACGGGACGTTTTAATGTTTTAATAAATTAGTAACAAAACGACGGGACGTTTAATAGTTCAATAAATTAATACCAAACCATTAATCAGTGAAGTTTCATTCCAATTCCTAATTAACTTGCCTCTAAACATCGGATTAAA
Source organism: Thereva unica (assembly GCA_949987705.1). Lineage (NCBI taxonomy): Eukaryota > Metazoa > Arthropoda > Insecta > Diptera > Therevidae > Thereva > Thereva unica. Next base: position 86,530,622 of record OX465283.1, on the reverse strand, counting down.
CTGATAGGTTGCGGAGCGGCTTCTGGATCAACGGTAGCAGTTAGTGGTTCTCCGATTAGAAAATGCCCTGGAGTTAGAGAGTGAGGTCATTTGCATCGGAGGATAATGGCGTTAGAGGCCTTGAATTGAGAATGGCTTCAATTTCTGCAACGAGCGTTGAAAGTTCTTCAAATGTGAGGTCGGCTGATGATACTGTTCTTTGGAGCAAAGATTTTGCTGATTTTACAGCGGCTTCTCATAGGCCGCCAAAATGTGGAGCTCTTGGAGGAATGAACTGGAAATCCGTTCCTCTAGCTTGGCAGAACGTGGAAATTTTCGTATGTGCTTCCTTATCATGGATGGATTGCGGCAATTCTAACAGCTGGTTTTTTGCGCCCACGAAATTAGTCGCATTGTCGCAATAGATGGTACGACAATTTCCTCTCCTGGCTATGAAGCGTTTCAGTGCTCCTAAGAAGCCCTCTGTAGTGAGATTACTGGCGACCTCAAGGTGTATTGCTATGGAGGCAAAGCAGCAGAAAACCGCTATATAGGTCTTTTGCGGCCGCTTTCCTCTTAATTTGTAATGTGTTTGGATCGGACCTCAGAAGTCAACTCCTGTGTTGACAAATGGTCTGCCTGGTTGGACTCTAGGTGCTGGTAGGTTACCCATGAGTTTTGTCATCAGTTTGGGTCTGACCTTGTTACATCGCATACAGTGCTTCACTATTGATCTTGCGATGTTTTTTCCCTTAATTGGCCAATATCGCTGTCGGGCAATTGCGAGCAGTCCTTGTGGGCCAATGTGCATGTTTCGAACGTGGAGATCGTTCATAATAAGTGTTGTCACTGGATGAGAGTATGGCAGTAACATCGGATGTTTGGCGTCGTATGATAATTCAGAGTTCTGTAATCGACCCCCTACGCGAATGATTTTTCTTTCGTCGAAAAATGGACATAGGCTTTTTAGTGCGCTGTTGACGTTTACAGAGTGGTTTTGTTGCAGTTGATGCATCTCGTCTTGGAAACCTTCTTTCTGGACCTGGGAAACTATTGCTGTGAGCGCTCTATCTAGTTCCTTGGCTGTCAAAATGAGCGATGGAGCCCTTTCTTGTTTTCTCGAACTATTAACAAAGCGAATCATGTATGCGACAATCCTCAAGAGTTTCTGGTAAGAATTGCCGTGATTGATGGTGGTCATCCATGATGCTTCCTTTGTTGATGTTAGCCCAACTGGCTTTTGTTTTTTCTTTTCTGCATCCGTGTCAGTGTTGGTTGGCTGCTGTGGCCAGATTCTTTCCGGGCCATGTAAGAATAGGGGCCCGTAAAACCATACGTTGCATTTTACGAGTTTGGAAGGTGCCATACCTCTAGAGACGATATCCGCAGGGTTGTCCTTGGATCCTACATGCCCCCATTGGTCTGGGCTGGTCAATCTTTGTATGGCGGCAACGCGATTAGCGACAAATGTGTGATATGATGATGATTCTGATTTTATCCAAGCCAGTGTGATTTCGGAGTCTGTCCCCAGGAAGGCCTTGGCATGAGATAAGTCAACATCTTTCCGAATTCGCTGAACTAATTGAGCTGCTAATTTTGCGGCACACAGCTCCAGTCGTGGAATTGTCGTCTTCAGTGGAGCTACCTTTGATTTGGCGCAAAGTAGTCGCACCGAGATGATGCCATCTTCATGTGTTGTCCTGATGTATACGGCAGCCCCGTATGCTGTTTCGGATGCGTCTGCAAAGCGTGTATTTGCATTTGTTTATATTTTGCGGCCGATGATATGTGCCTTGGGAATTGAATGTCATTAACACACTTCAAATCTTCTCGGAATTTGAGCCAGCTGGTGTGCAAATCCATAGGTAGTGATGCATCCCAGTCCAGTTTTTGAGCCCAAAGTTTTCTGATGAAAAGCATGGCTATTATAGTAACAGGACTCATGAATCCAAGTGGATCGAAGATATGAGAAATGGCAGAAAGTGCTGTTCTTTTTGTGACCTTTCGCGTGTCTTTCCAGTTTGTGTTTCTCACCAAAGTGGTAAAATCGCTGTCCTTGGCAAATATTACGGAAACTATGGCGAGAAATATTTATATTTCTGCAAATTTGAATTTATAACTATCTAAACTATAGTATACAATATAGAAAATATCTCACTTAAAAACCTATATGGTTTCAATGACGTATTTTTTAGGTCTAAAAACAGTCCCCTAGCCGGTCCCCAAACCAAAATATTTTCTATTGAGTTCATTAATTGAACTAATCTTTTAAAAACAATTAACTTATATAACACAATTTAATCAATATGAAATGATATGCTATTAGACTCTAATATCAATTTATTTAAACTATTTTTTGATTAGTTTAATTTAACCTAAAGTTGGTCCCCGAATTTCATGAACAGTCCCCTGCCAAAGTTTCGAGTTACGCATCAGGCCATCTACAGTAAAGACAGACTTGTTAATGGGCGTAACGAAACGTGAACGACATGAAGTTAGCTCTGTTACCACCAGAAGTAGCTATACCTCATTTTGTTTAGTGTTACAAGAGTTAGAGGGGCACATGCGCGCATCGGTACGCAACATTAGACAGTCCCCTAGTAAGTGTTATTTTTCTTTTTTTAAAGTGTTCCAGTTTTCTCTATTGTGCATCGTTTTAAATAAGATGTCTTATATTGTTTCTATAAAACTAAATAAAGTCATAATGAAGGAATTTTATGGTACCGTAACAATTACACAAATTAAACAGTCCCCTGCCAACAGTCCCCGGTCAACAGTCCCCCGCTACATACAGAAACAGGAGACTGTTTCATTTATTTGGGTACTATTATTGTACTTTTGCCTTTGTTTTAGGTCTATAACCATCTTTTAATCATGGCGCGAGAAAGAAGAAAGTGTCTAAGGAAGAAATAAAAGTTCACAAGTTTACTTGAAACCACACAGAGAACTTGGAACTACCAAAGAAGACTGTTTTATTTTTATATATATGCGTCATGAGGAATGTTTTTAAAGTATACATATATACTACTAATAAATGCTCATTTCACTTATATATACAGTCCTTTGACATATGCAACAGTCCTCTGACATATGAATTTTTTAAATTTACTCAATAAGTCCTAAAATAAAACAAATATATTTGGGTCCCTTACTGTTTATTATCCACCAGATAGATATATATTTAATTGTATATTTTTTTTCATATTCACTTAAAAAAGTTACTGGGACAGATTTCTTGCAAAAATTTACCAGTTTACAGAGAAACACCCATATCTGCTTTCGGCTGCCAAGTTAATCCTAGGGTCTTTACGGATTCATCTGTTGGTTTATCGAAGTTCAATTCGAGCTCGACATCTTGCCTGGGGATGTTTTGTAGTAATTGTGGATGATTTCCGCACCATTTGCGTAGATTGAAACCTCCGCACAAGAGTGGTTGTTTTAGCTGGGTGTGAATGTCTAATAATTCAATTAGGCTGTCTGCTCCCGTCATTACATCGTCCACATAAAAGTCTTAACACCTTGGATCTTAGTGGATGGGTTATGGAGCCTTCTTTAGCCAGATGTTCCAAACACTTGGTAGCGAGAAAGGGAGCTGAGGTTAGTCCGTAAGTAACCGTGCATAACTTGAAGAATTTTAATGGTTGTTGTGGATCTTCTCTCCAGACAATTAGCTGATATTGCTGGTCTTCTTTCGTGACCTCCATCTGCCGATACATCTTTTCTGTATCTGCAGTAATAACGAAACGTGGGAATCTGAACCTTATGAGGATTGAGAATAGTTCGAGGTTGTTTTGGCTGAAGCGTCAAACACAACACGCAACTTGGTTATTCTGCTATCAAGCTTGGTGACGCAATGGTGTGGCAAGAAATAATGTGGAACTCCTATGTCTTTGGGATCTACTGCTGTCATGTGCCCCAAAGCTTCATACTCTCTCATGAAATTAATGTACTGCTGTTTGACATCGGGTTGACGACCAAGCCTCCTTTCTAGCGAATAGAATCGTTGCAACGCGATTTCCTTTGATTCACCTAGAGCATGTGGATCTTGCGAGAAAGGAAGTTTTACTCTGAATTTGCCAGAAGTTGTGCGTGTGACATTTTGATTGAAATGATCTACACATCTCTGTTCGCCTCTTGTTAGTCCGAGGCCTTCATCTGCTGAATCAACTTCCTCTAATTTCCAAAATTTTTCGAGTTGTTGCTCCGTTCTCTCGTCCTCACTGCAGATGCCACATTAGGCGTAAGATGTCATGTTATCTTGTATAGGCCCTGCTACGATCCATCCAAAAACAGTGTTTTGAAGTGTAGGCAATCCCTTGCCAAGTTTTATTTGTCCCACTGCTAGTAAGTCAAGAAAGATTTCAGCTCCGATTAGTAGGTCGATGGTACCAGGTTCATCGAATTTCGCATCAGCCAACTGAATATTATTTGGGATACACCAGCTTCTCTTGTTGATATGATGATCTGTTTGATTGGATGTAATGCTCTGAAGGACAAACGTTTCTAATTGTGTTGAGTAATTGTTGATTCTGGAGTGCAACTGTAGGTTCACCCGATGCTGCGTCTTCTGTCGGATTTTGCAAACTCCATTCACATACATCACTTCTGGAATATGGTGTAGGTTCAGCCGTTTAGATAGTTCTTTAGTGATGAAATAAGGTTGTGAGCTTGAGTCCAAAATGGCTCGACATTGCACACGCTCGCCTTTGTCATTGCTTACTTCGATGACTGCTGTGCCGAGCAACACATATCTTCGCTTTTTTTTCGGTTTGAGTTGTCAATGAAGTTGAGTTTTGCGGAGTCTGGGTGCTGCTGGGCTGTGTAGATTGTTTTTCTTGGGCCATTATCTTCGAACTCATGGGTGATTTCGGAGCGCCATCTATGTGCTCCAAGGAGTTGTGTTTCTCTGAGCACTTGGTGCAGCTTCGAAGTACGCAATTTGCTACTGCGTGACCGGCCCTTAGACAGTTGAAACATAGGTGATGTTTTCTTAGCGTGTTTCGTCGATTCGTAATTGTTTGAGCTAAAAACTGTGGGCAGGTGTATAGCGGATGGACTTTGTCTTTGCATAATATGCAATTGATTGCCTTAGTTGTGGAGATCAGAGCAGTTTGTGAATGCGTTGCTGATCTCCTGTTGGACCCTTGTCCTGATGTGTGTGTTTCTTTCCCAAGAGTTTCTAGCGTTTGGAATCTCTTCTCTAGGAAATCCAATAGTGCCTTCATGGTTGGCGTAGTTCTAGGGGAATCTAATGAGTCCTCAAATAACGCATGAGTTGTTTTGTCCAATTTTTTGATGAGCAGGTGTATCAAGATCGGATCCCAGGTTGCAGTGGATACTCCTATGTTTTCCAAAGCACATATACACTCATTCGTCACATCATGAAGACTTTTGATGGATTTGGCAGAGTGGTTCTGCGTGCCTGGTTGATCCCACAGTTTGTTGAGCAATGCTGTGCACAATAATCTCTGATTACTGTACCGATTGTTTAAAATATCCCATGCTGTGGTATAATTTGCTTCTGATAACGGAAGATGCTTGACCAGTGTTCTGGCTTCCCCACTTAGATTGCTGGTGAGGTAAAACATCTTTTCCGTCTGACTTATTGCCTTCGTGTGAATCATCTGATTAAAAAGATCATGGAATTGTGTTCATTTAGTGTAATCACCATCGAAAATCGGCAAGGTTACTCGTGGCAATTTGATTTGATTGTGAGGTTGTTGTATGTTCTGGGTTTCTGTTCCTCTGGTGTCGAAGTTCTCATGCAATTCTACAAGAGTCTCCTGCACCCAATCGTAGAGGTCATCATACAACTCCCTGATGTAGTTGAGGGGAGGCTCTGTAGTTTCTTCCCAAATTTGCCGATCAGTCTCTGTGATTTCGTCAAAGCTCTTGCTGATCATCTGAATTTTGAGTTCATAGTAAACTCGGGAATGGCTTCCTGGAGCGTTGTCTTTGTAGTATTGTAGAACTCGGGTGAGTGATGCCATAGAACGTTGTTGCCTTCGAACCCTTTTAATTATCTCTGCCTGGTGATCTGCTGAAACGTCTGATCTTGGAATCTGCTTTTGTTCAATTTTCGACGGAATGTCCTTCCTGCCACCTTCTGTTGATGTGCGAGAATCCGACGGCTGTGTGTCTCGTCGACTTGCGCTGGCACTCAACTCATCTAACCCTTGTGTGAGCTGCTCCTTGAACTGGACGTACAGCTTCTCAATAACAGCGAAGTAGTCCTTGGCGAAGTAATCATTGTCACGATTTTCTGGCTCGAGCTCAAGTAATTGTTGGTGATTGGCTTGGAACTCACTCCAATGGCCTTCGAGCAAGTCCAACCGGATGGTGAAATATTGGGAGATTGTCTTCCTGCTGGCAGCATCCTTCTTAAAGTTCCTGAAACTATTTTGGATCTGCTCGCCTAGAAGTAATTGAGTATCCAAAAGGCCGTCCATGTTGAACCCTGTTGATGGTCGCTGTAACGTCCTTCGGATGTTGTTTTGTGTGTGAACGTGATCTGTCTTGGTACAGATCACGTCCAGGTCACCAGATGTTTTTTGTAGAGCGAAGAAACTCTTTTGGTTCTCCGCTATTAAATTGGTAGATCAGGGTGTAACACCGTGATCTTTGATGTGCTGTGTAATAGGTGTAACACCTAAACACAAGTGTAGCTGTATGATAGAAAAAAGAAGTAGCTCTGCAGCCACTTCTATCTCAAACGTCTGAATTCCTTCGACTAAATTCTTTATTTTAAAACAATTTCTTTTATACTTATGATAATAATAAACAAAACAACAAAAAATAAATTAACTCTTCCTTTAGCAGACAATTGTCTTACAAATAAATGCTAAGTTGCAATTTTCGACTGAAGAAGATTTTCATACAAACATTTTTCAAAGTGGAATTTTACCCGTTGAGGCATCATGTTACCGCTCGAGATAATTGAAAATTTTATTCATTATGCTTATGTGACATTTTTAATGAGATTTTAAATTCTTTTAGAGACAAAAAATAAGATAAAAAATATGGACTTGACAATTTCAGCAAAATGAATATGAATTTGATAATTTATTTGTTAATAAGCACTTAAAATTAAATTGATGGAATTTGATGATTCTTAACACATGTACAGGCAAACACGATGGCGCATGACTTGTAGATAGTAGAAAGAATACAAAAGAAGTAGTCCCGGAGCTAGCGGTGCAAGTGACCTGGTCATTTTACGCCAATTGATTCCTTTTGGAAAAGACTACTTTCGGGTAGTAAATTTAAGGGTGTTTTATTTTTCTTTTTTGCATTTTATTATGTATGTAACATCCCAGTGGGAAAAAATTGAAGCTCTTCTTAATAAGCAGTAAAGAAGTGCTTCCACATCGTATCTAATGGAAGCTGTTAGGAAGATTTTAATTTCTTCTTCGACGTTGTTAGAAAAATGTTTCAACCATGCCCATAAAATGAAGGTTTTAGTCTTCTCACTGCCTCCCAATGACATACAATGTTAAAAAAGATATGACGTGGGATACGGACAGGAAGGGCTCCTATGCTTCTATAGAAGGCTTCGTCATGTCTTAAAGTAGGCTTCCGTGCCCCAGTGGGATCTGCAACTTAACCGTATAATTCCTACCAGGTGGGATTCACAGTGCGCGGTTTCCGTTTTCGCGCTGTTTTTGTAGAACGTATCTACCGCGCAGCTGGAGGGATTACGTACAATAAATAAAAAAATTGCAGTTTTATACGTTTTACTTTGACGCTTTACTTAAATTAAAGCTTTGAAGTATAAAATGATATTTTGACTCATAACTCTGGAAGTTGGTGGTGCAGAACCTTCGCTTTTACAGTTTAGATAGGTGGGAGTATTCTGCGTATACTGCTACCTAATTCATGGAAGTAGGTCATCGGGTTACCAAAATACAGGGTGATATGTAAACCTCTATCAAAAAAATTTCAAAACGCCCTAGTTACCAAACCGTTACGATTTCTGCCTCCCTCCCGTATGATTTTTTGTTCGTCTATCCAAAACCTATCTACAGCCCGCCACTTTGTAACTTGAGGTGGGACACCCTGCATAAAGAAAACGATATAAAAACAAAATAATTTTTCATATTTTTTTTCTTTACCCTCCATTTTCCGACCAAACGTGAGGTTTTCCGGGAAAAGCTTAGGTATATAACTTTTTTTGTTGAGAATTTTCATAGCTTTAATTTTGTCTTCTTAACATTTTTCCAATTTGGACGTTTTTCCGAGCTACGGTCGGGAAAGCGTCGGAAAATTCTTTCAATCGGATTTTCTCGTGATTTTCACGAAGTACGGCCCGGAACTCAACGGTTACCTTTTCTCCAATGGCTAAACTCCCACCATTCCAAATTTCATTCAACTACTATTTTTTTTGCAGTTTTAGCGATTTTTTTACTCTGGAAACTGTACTATGCATCAGACATTAGTGTCAAGAACACGTATAATGAATTGAAACCTCATTTGAAGAAATTGGATATCTGTTATTGTTTATTACATAGCGGTTTCCTATTTCAAAGCGCTTGGATGTTTCGAGAGAATTTTGATGAATACATTCTTTTTATTCATGCTTTTGGATTATATGATCATTGGAACAAAATAGCAGACTATGAAATTAGTCGGGACAAAATACGAGATCCCAGTTATCCAGATGTTGGAGCAAAACCTATCAAAATTGAACATTTTGAATTGATACTAAAAATGTATGTTTGTGGAATTGTTGTAAGTTTTTGTTGTTTTATAATAGAAATTGTTCTCAATTGTTTAAACAAAAGAATTATTTATTAAAATAAATTAAATATTAAATTGAAAAAAAGACCGTTTTTTGATTTGATTTGATCTTCCAAAATAATCTATTTTGCCCTTCACCGTAGTAAATTCAAAATGCGAACTGAGGGAAATCTACATCCATCCATCCATCCAATGGCGCTACAGCCCAAATCGAGCCTTGGCCTCCTCTAGGGCATTTCTCTAAGTTTGACGGTCCCTTGCAGCATGTCTCCAGTTGTTGAGCGTTTACTCTGCGTCAGCCGTCACAGAGTCTATCCATCTCCTCCTGGGTCTGTAGCAGTCGCTACGCATTAATTTTATGTTTCTCTTATTATGAGTTTTTGTTGTTAGTTATCGAATTCAAATATACACACCTGGACAATAAAATAGGTACATTGCCTTAAAATATTCTTTCATGTTAATATTAGCCTTAGCTTCACTTATTTCTATAACGTTTTACTGCCAAAACAAAATAATGAATATGGCAACCCTATTCTAAAACGTACAAACCAAAATATTCGGGAAATTGTTGGAATTTTAAAATTTTATAACGGTTTTCGAATTTGATGTGGACATTAAAATAGGTACAGCGTTGTTTTGTTTGCAATAAATAGTTAAAAGTGGTTCAAAAAGATTTTTAAGGTATTTATTATTGCATAATGACTGTTTTTTTTTAATTTTTGTCTTATAATAGAGGTTGTTTTATAAATTCTAGTTATAACAATGGGTAGAAAGCCACATTGCACCCAAGAGGAGAAGCGTCTTGTTCGGAGGTTAAGGGAGGAGGGTGAAACGATTCGAACTATAGCAAAATTATTGAGTCGGAGTGCTAATTTCGTTTGCAACGCTCTGAAACCAGAAAAAGACGAAGAACTTCGTGGAAAAGCGAAAAAAACTTCTCCAAGGACAGACCAAAGAATACTAATATTAGCGAAAATGGACCCATTTCGGTCTTCCAGAAATATTGCTGCGGAGATTGGCAACGTGGTGAGTTCCCGCACTATACGGCGAAGATTAGTGGATGCAAATCTACCCGGACGAATTGCCAGGAAAACTCCCCTGCTAAAACACAAAAACTTCAAGATGAGGATAAACTTTGCTAAAGCCCACCTATCCTGGTCCGGGCCGGAAGGTCAACGGAAATGGCGCAACGTTCTTTGGAGCGATGAAACAAAAATTAATTTGTTTTCCAATGACGCTCAAAGGAATGTTCGTCGTCCCAAAGGAAAAGAATTCCATCCATCTTACACGAGAAACACTATTAAGCATGGCGGTGGGAATATAATGGTTTGGGGCTGTTTCTCGTGGAACGGGGTAGGTCCAATACATCGAATAACGGATACCATGACCAGATTTGAATATTTGGACATAATGAGGAATGTCATGTTAACCTACGCAGAGGAAAACATGCCGCTAGTTTGGAAGTATCAACAGGATAATGATCCCAAGCATACTTCCAAACTAGTCATAGATTGGTTTGCTCAGCAAAATGTCCCCTTAATGAATTGGCCAAGTCAGTCTCCTGATTTGAACCCAATTGAAAATCTATGGGGACATTTAAAAAATAACCTGGCGAAACACACTTCTCGTAACAAAGAGCAATTATGGATTTCTGTGCAAACAATTTGGAACCAAATACTCATTGAAATATGCCAAAAACTTATTTCCTCCATGCCCAGAAGAGTGGAAGCTGTACTAAAAAATAAAGGTGGATACACTGGCTACTAAATTACAGGTTTAGTTCCATTAAAAAGCCTAAAATAAAAAACCAATTCAAGTTTTTCTCAGTAGGTTCGTGATGTACCTATTTCATTGTCCAGGCGATTTTTGGCAAATAATCATTAATACGTTTTTTTTGTACTTTTGAACAATCTAGTTGAAGTTTTTACAGCAATAAAATGAATTTTGTTTATTTAAAATAAATAAAAATGAATTTCCTATACTTAACTCGGAAAAATTGTCAATTTTCATTTAATTTTCATTTGTACCTATTTCATTGTCCAGGTGTGTATGTACTTACAATTTTGGAGTACAGTGTGCGTTACGTCATCGGTTTAGATTTTCACTACTACTTTGGAAATACACTTTAGGGAAATCACAATCACGTACGCTTACACTGTACAAGTATTGAATGTATAAAACATAGGTACACGAATTGATTTGACATGTAAAATAAAAAAATAGAATGTATTAGTAATAAAGTTTTCGTTGAACGTTTAACATGCAAAATAGTAACTCATGTATTAGTTGGAAGTTTTTATCATTAAAAGTTCCGGTTGTATAATTCAACCGCATGTAAAGTCGTTTAACTTAAAATAAAAATAACTTAAATAAAAATATTTTTAAATCGCTACAAAATAAATAGTTTATTTACTAAAACAATTATAAACTATTATGATGTGGAGAGGAACCCCAAAATAATGTAAATGTGGAGTTAAGGAGTCTAGGCCCCCACAGCATCTGGTGACCCCGAAACAAGAAACAAGAATATTTTTCCTGCAAAAGAAAATTTCAAAATTTAAAAAAAAAGAATATGTTCCAAAAGTAAAATAGAAAATTCATAAGAAGAAAGAAGAAAGAAGATTTAATAAAACTTTTAAGGGAAGTTAATTTCATTTTAAATTAATAATTTTCACTTTTTTTTAATTTCTTTTAAAAAAAAAAACAAAACACAAAAATTTTTCTTTTTAAAATACAAAACTTTTCCTGGTAGTAGTGGATTTCTCATTTAATTTCTCTTCTTTAATTGATTTATATTATCTTTTCTTTTAAAAATCGAAATTTTCCTTATTTAACGGTCGGTTTTAAAATGTGAGTCCTCCGTCAACGCTATCGTCCGCGAAATTAATTTATAAGAAGTTCCGCGAATTTTAAGTGAATCGAAACTCTTTTCTTTGATTTTAAGTTAATTTCGTGTTACGTTAGTGCGTATATAGTGTTAAAATAATGAGTGTGCAAAATTCGGGAGATACCTTTACCAATAGTGAAATCAACGCTTCTTCCGTTAAACTACCCTCCTTTTGGTCACCGTGTCCAGAAGCATGGTTTGTTTTGGCGGAAAGCCAATTTCATTCTAAGGGAGTTAGGCTGGATGATACGAAATACGAGCATGTCATCCAGGCGCTACCCTTAGAAATAATTATGAATGTTTTGGATTGCATACAAAACCCACCTCAGGAAGGCAAGTACGAGGCCCTTAAATCAACCTTGATTCAACGCTTCACGGAATCCGAAGAGAATAAGTTGGAGCAGCTCTTATGCAACTCGGAGATGGGAGACAGAAAACCGTCAGACTTCTACCGATCAATGGAAATTTTGGCTGGAACATCAACACATTTAGGGAAAGAATTAATTAAGAAGTTATGGATGCGGAAACTGCCTTCAGATATAAATATTGCACTAATGGCATCTGGGAAGCAGAATATTCAAGATTTGATATTGTTAGCAGACAAGATTTTCGAAGCATCTAAATTTAAATTCATTTCGGCAATCGGTAACAATTCGGCAAATCCTTTCCTGAGCAAAGAAGATTTCAGCATAAATAGCCTTGATGTAAAAAAGAAAATAACTTTACTAGAGAATAAAATTGAAGATTTAGCAAATTTAGTCAAGAGACTTACTATTAATAATAAAAATAATAATTTTCAACACGGATTTAGATCAAGAAGTAGAAGTCGTTCAAATAGCAGACATAAAGAAAATAATAAGCCTTTTTGCTGGTTTCACTTTAAATTTGGAGATAATGCCAAAAGATGTGTTAAACCATGTAATTATAATAATTCAAAAAACTAAGTATCCCTTCAGCGTGTTGTAAAAATGTTATTCCAAGAAAGTCCTGTAGACTTTTTGTTTTTGATAGAGAAAATAAATTTAAGTTTCTAATAGATACAGGAGCTGAATTATCTGTTGTTCCTAACGTTTATTTTGGCAAATACAAAAAAGATCCTAATTTTATTCTTTCAGCAGCTAATGGTTCGACGATTAACACATATGGAAATAAACTTTTGAAAATCGATTTCGGATTAAGGAGAGATTTAACATTTCCATTTATAATAGCAAGTGTCAATAAACCTATAATTGGTGCAGATTTCCTTACGCAATTCAATTTATTGGTAGATCTTAAAAAGAAACGTTTAATCGACGGCGATACTGAGTTAAGTGTTAATGGAATTATGATTAAGGCAGACAGTCCATCACCCAGGCATTGTTCCTTTGACAGTGGATACGGCAAAATACTATCAAAATTTCCCTCACTAACCCAACCACCTCGTTATGACTTACCAGTACTACACAACATAGTACACTCTGTCCAAACAAAAGGTCAGTTACCTTTTTCCAGACCTAGAAGACTTGACAACAATAAATTCAAAATAGCAAAATTGGAATTTGACCATATGATTAAGTTAGGTTTATGTAGACCATCCTCTTCCTCAGCTTCTTCTGCTTTACATATGGTACCGAAAAAGAACTGTTCAGACTGGCGACCTTGCGGTGATTATAGAAGACTTAATGCAATAACAGTCCCAGATAGGTACCCAATTCCACACATCCAAAATTTCACGTTGAATTTGAATGGGTGCACGGTATTTTCGAAAATTGATTTGGTTAGAGCATATCACCATATACCTATGGCAGAGGAAGATATTTTCAAGACAGCTATTACTACACCTTTCGGTTTATTCGAATTTACTCGAATGCCCTTCGGTCTTAGGAACGCTGCCCAAACTTTTCAACGTTTTATGGATCAAGTACTAAACGGACTAGAATTTATTTTTGTTTACATTGATGACATTCTTGTAGCAAGCAAGGACGAAGAAGAGCACAAAGCTCATTTGGAAAAAGTTTTTGGAAGATTCGAAAAATTTGGAATCAACATTAATCCAGGGAAATGTCTCTTTGGTGTTCATACATTGGAATTTTTAAGCCACAAAATTACAAAGGACGGAATACTTCCATCAGAAGACAGAGTTAAATTAATTAGAAATTTTCCGTCACTCAAATCGATAAAAGAGGCACAACAGTTTATAGGAATGATAAACTACTTCCATAGATTCATTCCTCGACTAGCAGAAATATTAAGTCCAATTTATAGTCATTTAGCCAAAGAGCTTAAAAAAGGTAAGAAAGTGAAGAATTTAGAGTGGACAAAGGAATGCGAGGACGCTTTTGTCAAAGCTAAGAACGCATTTACTTCAGCAACTCTATTAGTTCATCCCTCTGAGAACGCAATTTTTAGTTTAATAGTTGATGCATCGAACGTGGCCTTAGGAGCAATGCTGGAGCAAACAGGCAAAAATGGGCCTGAACCACTAGCATTTTATTCGAAAAAATTAAGCGCCGCGGAATCGAAATATTCAACCTTCGATAGAGAACTTTTAGCCATATATTTGGCAATTAAACATTTTAGACATTTTCTGGAAGGTCGTGAGTTTGCAATTTTCACAGACCACAAGCCGCTAACTTCGGCAATATGGACAAAAGCTGAAAGAAGTCCAAGACAGGCGAGACAGTTGGATTACATTACGCAATTTACGTCGGATATTAGATATATCAAAGGAAAAGCTAACGTAGTAGCGGATGCATTATCCCGAGTAGAGACAGATAGTAAGGATTGTGACGCGATTAAAGAAAAGAAAATAGATTTAGAAATTATTGCGGAAGAACAGAAAGATGATTTAGAATTGAAGCATTTAATGGAAGATTCTGGTAGAAATTCAAGAATAAGATTAATAGAAAAAGATGTACCTTTAACAAGTAATAAAATTTGGCTAGAATGTTCAACGGGTAGAGACAGACCGTTCATTCCAAAAACTCTACGACGAGAAGTTTTTAACATTGTACATAATTTAGCACATCCAGGTATTCGAAGTACAAGAAAGCTGATAACAGGAAGATACTTTTGGCCTAGGATGAACAGCGAAATTAATTTATGGGCGAAAACATGCATAGAATGCCAGAAAGCCAAGATTTATAGACATACTAAATCCCCAGTTGAAAAATTTAAGGCGCCAACAGGAAGGTTCGAACACATTCATATAGACATAGTCGGACCACTCCAGCCAGCAGAAGGATTCACGTATTTATTAACGATCGTGGACCGTTTCACCAGGTGGCCTGAAGTCTATCCTCTTAAAAATATCACTGCACAGATGGTAGTAAGAACATTGTATGAACAGTATTTTCCAAGATTCGGAATTCCATTAACTGTTACCACAGACCAAGGAGGTCAGTTTGAAGGAAAAATGTTTGAGGAATTTTCGAAGCTTTTGGGTACACATAGGATCAGAACAACGGCATATCATCCGCAAGCGAATGGAATGGTAGAGAGGCTTCATAGACAACTTAAAGCATCATTGAGAGCCAAGATGGATAACCCGAACTGGTTACTGCACTTACCAGCCATTTTACTGGGTATGCGAACTACAATAAAAGAAGACCTAAGGTGTAGTCCAGCAGAGTTAGTGTATGCCCAAGCGCTACGAATCCCAGGAGAGTTCTTCATAAGAGACACAGAGATTGTATCAGACCCGGCAGACTTTGTGGCAAGGTTAAGAAACCATATGAGAAATATTGTTCCAACGGACTCTCGAGATCAGAAGAAAGGTTTCTTTGTGCCAAAGGGATTAAGGGACTGCGAATTTGTTTTCCTGAGGACAGATAGGATGAGAGGATCATTACAAAATCCATATGAAGGACCGTATAAAGTGATCAAAAGGGGAGATAAAAATTTTTCGATAGATGTTAACGGGAAGGTAGTAAAAGTATCTATCGATAGACTAAAACCGGCACACATAGAAAGAAACGAAGACAGTAATAGGCCGGTAACACGAAGTTCGAAGAAAAGAGTTCGGTTTCGATTGTAAAGTAAATTTTCAGTCATGATTTTCGTTAATTGATATTTTCATGGACGCTTACGCTGAAGGGGGAGTTATGTAGCAGTCGCTACGCATTAATTTTATGTTTCTCTTATTATGAGTTTTTGTTGTTAGTTATCGAATTCAAATATATGTACTTACAATTTTGGAGTACAGTGTGCGTTACGTCATCGGTTTAGATTTTCACTACTACTTTGGAAATACACTTTAGGGAAATCACAATCACGTACGCTTACACTGTACAAGTATTGAATGTATAAAACATAGGTACACGAATTGATTTGACATGTAACATAAAAAAATAGAATGTATTAGTAATAAAGTTTTCGTTGAACGTTTAACATGCAAAATAGTAACTCATGTATTAGTTGGAAGTTTTTATCATTAAAAGTTCCGGTTGTATAATTCAACCGCATGTAAAGTCGTTTAACTTAAAATAAAAATAACTTAAATAAAAATATTTTTAAATCGCTACAAAATAAATAGTTTATTTACTAAAACAATTATAAACTATTATGATGTGGAGAGGAACCCCAAAATAATGTAAATGTGGAGTTAAGGAGTCTAGGCCCCCACATCAGGTCTACCTACTGGCCTACTTCCCGAAATTTCTGATGCCATAGGTCGTTTTGGGATGCGATTGTCCTCGATCCTGATCACGTGGCCGGCTAGTCTCAATCTGTTGATTTTTATTAAAGTTGTAACGGCGGGGGCTATCCTTTTACGAAAAAACTACCTTGTGGGAAAAATGAGCACTTGAGAATTTTTTTTGGAAAATCAAGGAGGCGTTGAAAAAAAGAAGAAAAGAAAAAAAAGTTTTGCTGGGGAGAATTCTGGAAAAAATCGAGGAAAGCAGAAGTTTTTTTTAAATTTTCACGAAAAAAAAAAAAAGAAATAGTTTTTGAAAATTTTGGTGGAAAGCATCCGAAGGAAAAAAAAGTTTCTGTACCGGGTGTCTCTGAGTGTCGGACCATATCTCGATTTTCTGACGGTGGGCGAAATCAAGACAACAAGCCCCTGTTCTGGTGTGGATGTGGGAAAGGACCCTCTGGAATGGTGTAATATTTTCATCGATAAGAGTAACCCTCGAAAAAGAAGTTGCGACTAAAGGAACAAGGAATCTGGAGAGGTAGTCTTACCCATCATTAAGGATCCTTAACCAAAGAAGCCCAGGTATACTTTATATAAAATTATATTATTGCGTCATATATTACGGAGAGGCTGAAGAAAAACGTAACCACAACCCGTGGCAGCTAGTTCCTTTAGCACTGCCCCTTTGGCCTAGTAGAGACGAAGCTAATCCGGACCAGTTTACTGAAGGAAGTGGTGCGGTTAACCGTCGAGAAGCAAAACGGTTATTGTATATCAAAAATTATTAATTTTATTTGCTCATGACGTTTACACTACAAAGTTGCATTATTTACGCTATCGAGTTGGCAGCCAAAGGATTTCGATTTTAATTTTTGGCTCTTGAAAGATTAAAGTAAGATTTGTTTTTGGAAAAAAAGAAGAAGGAAAAAAAACAGACGAGTGGAGTTTTTGCATATTCTAGTTTTTTTGTGTTGATTTTAGAAACTTAAGTTTTGATTTTTGACTGGCTATATTGGTGTTTGAAAATATTTTATTCCACATTATGGTGTTGACCAGTTTTCGGGTTAGGTTTTGTGTTATAAGTAGCTGGCTGTAAGTACGATTAGATCTATTATTAAGGTTTTATGGAAGTAGTTACCACATCTTACTAAGGTATTGCTACCATGTCGTTTTTTGATTAAGTTATCGGTCCGAATTAGATTTGTTAATAAGATTTGGTATGCGGAGTTACGACAATTTATGTAATGTATTACGGTCATTTTGCGTTGGAAAATTTAAATTTCTTTTAGGTAGCTCTTAAACGAATTTTGTAGTTAATTTAACATCGTTGTACCAATAATGTAAAAAGGCCAACTGATCAGTTTTCCTTCTATACGAATAGTTGACTGTCTATTTTAATTTTTAAACTATAGTACTTTGTTGTTGATCTATACGATGGTTTAATGGTTTTTATAACTGAAATTATGGATTGTTGATGTTTTTTTTAAGTTTTTAAATAAATGAATGTCGTACCTGTAGATGTGTGTGGTTAGTCGTTATAGTTAGTCTTTCAGCATGACAGGCTAGGAGAAACAGGATGGGCTAGCGGCAGGATCAATCTCTCTTCCGCCCGCAATTTTCAGGTGTAGGCATCTTACCTTCTCTCCCTCATAGGTACTCCCCGTTCGCCAAGCTGGGAGCACGCTCACAGACAGGTAAGTGGTGATGACACACTTCGATAGGTGGTACCTCAATGGTCTCAATACTCCACGACCCCCCGGCGAGCCAGCCCTACTTTTGAGGCCCGGGGTACCGCTTTGAATGTTCAGGTTGTTTTTGGAGTTTGGTTCAAATTTTTGGTTTTTGTTCGTGAACCTGAAGTTGGCTCTTCGGGCACCCAACCCAGGGTTCACGTAACAAAGTTGAGAGTTGTGGGTCGTCAAAAATTTCATACAACTCGTTGTTGTATTTTCTTCGCCATATTCCATCCTCTCTGATTGGGCCTATTATGCATCTGAGAATTTTCCTCTCGAACCTGTTGACTCGTTCCTCTATGTCCTGGGTCATAGTCCAAGTCTCGCTACCATAACACAGTACTGGTCGTATTACTGTTTTGTAGAGTGAGAGTTTCATTTTCCTGTGCACAAATCATGAGTGCAGGATTTGTTTTTGGCATAAAAGGCTCTATTAGCCAGTAGTATTCGTCTAGTTGTTTCTTCTTTTTCTTCGTTTCTTTTTGTGATAGTAGACTGTTTCATCGACTACTTCTAGGTTATGTTCGTCGATGGTTACATTTCTTCCCATTCTAAATCGTCCTGCTCTGGATTGTTGCATCACCTTCGTTTTTTCTTCGTTAATCTTCAGGCCTATGTCCTTTGCCACCTCTTTTAATTCGTCATAGACTTCTTTTGCTGCCAAAAAAGACCTTCCCACGATGTTTACGTCATCCGCATATCCAAGTAATTGTACCGACTGGGTAGCTATTGATGCACTTCGCTGGACTGACGTTTTCCTTATCACCCATTCTAGGGCCAGGTTGAAAAGCATGGGGGCCAGCCCATCTCCTTGTCTAAGCCCTTGACGTACTTCGAACTCCTCTGTTACAGCATTTTGGATCCTTAGTTTCGCCAGTGAGCTGTTTGTAGCGCATTTGATTAGTTGTTCCAACTTTGAGGGGACTCCTATTTCCGATAAGATCTCGTATAGCCTCTCTCTGTTTATTGAGTCATATGCCTGTTGAAAGTCGACAAATATCTGGTATACATCTACATTCCTTTCCCAGGTTTTCTCCAGAGTTTGCCTTAAGGTCAGCAGTTGGTCCGATGTTGACCTGTTTGTCCTAAAACCAGCTTGATATTCTCCTATAAGGCTTTCCGCTATAGGTTCCAGTTTTTGTTTCACAAGGATTGTGGAGATTTTGTAGCTGGTGCTGAGGAGTGAGATGCCTCTGTAGTTTTTGCAGTTTAGTTTATCTCCTTTCTTGTATATTGGACATATAATGGCTTTCTTCCAGTCCTCTGGTAACTTCGTCCTCCCAGATGGTGCATATTAGTTCGTGTAATGTTCGTAATAGTTGGGGTCCTCCTTCCTTTAGCAGCTCAGCTGCTATTCCATCGGCGCCAGGCACTGTTGAACTTACTACCATTGCGTTTGAGCTTGCGAGGGAAATCTACATAGGCACTTGAATCTGATCCTGGTGTGCTCAGTCCACCACAGATTAGCTGGATGCAGACTCCTGCGAAAAATTTGGATGCTTGCCACCGCCAAATTCATCATCGTATAAAATTTTAACGTCGGTCAACGCTTGTTGGAAACCTTTAATAACAAATCAGTCAGCAGTCGGCTCGATGCATGCTGGGTCTACTCCGTGCTGTTGTTGTCTATTCGTTTTTTTTTCTGAGTATTATTAGTGGTTTTCAAATTTTAATGCTTTATTTCTGTTATGGTTTTTAATTTTGCTTGATTTTAAGAGTATTAATTTTGGAGTTCTGTTTTCTTTTGCTAAAAGTTTTTATTTTCTTCTCCATCTCGGAGGATCAGCAAAAAGTTACAGTTATCGTCCGGTATCGTGTCTCGTATCGCAGGAAAGCGGATCAGCTGTGTCGTGTTATTAATGATTAAAAAATTAACTAAACTCATAATTAAATTCTGTAATGTGAGGTGGTCAAATCTGGTTAATTGTAATTAAGTTAAATCTGTGTATTTTTAATTGCATTTCCGTTCATGGTTTCTGAAACGTCAAAAAGTTTCCAAATTCCATACAATTCAGTGCAGTTCACTACACCAAACGCAGGAAGTGTGTCTTTTATATATGATCATTTAATTGTAGTCGAATAAGATCGTCGTGAATTGCCAGATTTGAAAAAAAATTTAGAAAAATGTTTTACACCGTATTTCGTGTGTAAAAATACAACTACATAAATAATTTACTCTAATTAAAATTATTTTACATGCAATTGATCACAGGGTGTTAGTGCACGCAAATCGAATGCGCGAGAGTGCGGCTGTGTGCATCTTATGGAAGTGTTTTGATTTTTTTTTTAGGCACTGTTTTGGACAAGATTTTTTTTGTTGTTGCTGTTTTTTCTAGTTTTGACAAATGTGTTTATGAAATTTTGACAACGGAAATTGTCAGAACAAATAAGTACAAGAAAGCGTTCATTAGATTTTCTATTCAAAGTTGTTCTAAAAGGTTTGACGTTTAATTGCTTGTTGTCCAATTCTCTTCTATTCTGTTCTGATCAACGAACAAAGCTATTCTCAATAGTATTTTCATTTCAAAATATTAACATTATTATATATCATTGTTTTCGTCATGGCGGATCAACTATGTAAGAGGTGTTCTTCGGAAATCGCCCGTGACGGGATTTCCTGTGATGGGGTTTGTGGAGGCGTTTTCCATCCTTCTTGCCTCAAGGTCAGTAGCAAATCTTCGGCTCCTAGAGGGCCCACTTGTGGCGATTGCTCTGACATCAAACCCTGTCATGTGCTGAGAATGATGAAAGACATCTCTGACGCTTTTCTCGGTGATCACGAAAGAGTCATGGATCGTCTTAACTCCTTCTCCAGCAACATCTCGCATTTTCAAATGCTAGCCGATGACGTCCAGTCCATCAATGCCCGGCTTGACACGTTGTCTAACACACTGAACTCTGTTGTGGCCAATACGCGCTCCTTGATTGAGAAATTTGAGCAAATTTCTTCCCGAGTTGCAACAGTACTAGAATCGTTGGACGACATGCACTCGGCGATACTTAATCCGGTCGCCACTTCTTCCTCCTGCACTTTTAGCTCCTCGGCTTCTGTCCATCCTATATTGGACGACATAAAAAGGAATACCAAGCGTGTCAGGGTTGATATTGAATCGCTGTCTTCAGCAGTGATTCAAAATCACAATGCCCTGAGCTCCCTGTCCTTAAAATTGGAGAGCGTCGTTGTTACGAATAAGACCTCCCCAGATACGGCAGCATCTGATGTCGCTCTGCAGGTTGAGGAGCAGCCTCTGTCTTCACCCTGTCCCGAGCCTACTTCTCGTTCGGAGAACGTCTTCTTGCCACAGGAGGCCGGCAATTCAATTGCTCCCATTATTAAGGTGCGTCGTAAAAGTCGCAGGAAAAATCGAAATCGCCAAGCCATCATTGGTGACGGTGTCACCCCGAGTTTCTTGCCCCGCGTTCCAGGGATAGAATCGATCTCTAGGCCGGCCTCGGTATCAACCTCTTCGACCTTAATAGTGGCCAACCCCCCAATCACTGAAGCTACAGTTCCCCTAGAACCGTGCACCCCTCTTATTACGATTCCGAGACCTTTAGATATCTTTATATCACGATTCTCTCCTGAAACTACGACGGAGTCTGTCTGTGAATATTTAAGGAAGAAATCTATAGACCTGTAATTTACCGTACTATACGGTTTTAGTAAAACTCGTTTAGTTATATGTATGTATAATGTATATTATTTATTAACTTATATATTTATTATGAAATTTATTATGTCACTACGAGGTATTAGGTAGCTATTATATATATATATATATATATATATATATATATATATATATATATCCCCCGATTTAAACGATACTTGTTTTACACGTTTTCGCTTTTACACGGTTTTCCAAATAAGTTTTTTAACTTCCCAGTATAGGAAGTTATTGTAATCGGTCCGAAAATCGAAATCGAAAATTTTAACGTATTTTCATCTTTCAAGGTCCCAGGAGCATTTTAAGCAAAAAATTGGGAGGAAGTATGTGTGTGTGTGTATGTGCGTACGGATGTGGTCATTTTTTCCTGCACGATATCGCGAGAACCAAAACTGATATCGACTTCCTTGAGGTGTTGTTCGAAGCGTATTAACCGAAATATGATCTGGAAAGATTTTCATGAAATTCGGTCCAGCCGTTTTTTAGCTTTTTCAAAAAAAAAAAGTTTATACACAGGCTCTGTCCGTCTGTCCGTCTGAAGCCTACTTTCATCTCTGAAAGTACTGCAGATACAGACTTGGGAAATATCTCAAAATGTAGCTCTTGGTCAAAAGACCAAAAACTGAGAAAATGGTGTGGAAATTTCAACCAGAAGTATATTTAAACAACAAAAAAGAGCCTTTAAAGAAAATATTTTGACTAATTTTTGTGTTCTAAGGCTTATAACTTCTTAATTATTCATTTTACCACAAAATTTCTAAGTAATAAATTGTAGATTATTTAATTCTAAACAAAAAGTTTCCTTGCAAATTTCCGGTAAGATGTGCCGTTTCGGAGATATAGTGGAAAACCCATTTGCATACGTTTTCCAAGATGGGGGCCAAATGGGGGGGGGGGGTTAGAATCCCGAAAACTCAAACTTAAGCTCACCCTGACCCCCCCTACACATCCCAAAAATAAAACCTTGTCCTGCATTTTTGCAATGTTAAAGTACCATTTCCATGGACTATAAAGGGCTAGGGAAACTCCCTCGTCCGTGGGGCTGCGAGTTCGATCCTTCGGCTCGCGGTGCTTTTTTTTCGTCATAATAATTTTTTTTAATTTCCTTCGGGGATTTTGTTTCATATGAAACAAGTTTTTGACATGAATACGTCTCTAAATTTGCTTCCAGAACAAAAACCGATGATAACGAAATTATGGCATATAGTTTTTATTTGCAGCTCAAAAACTATTGTTTATATTTAATAAAGAAATATACCATGACTTGTGTGAAGAATCAAAGAATTTTATTGTTTACATTTGATTTCCTTTTTAGCTTGTTCAAAAAAAAAAAGCTTATACAGAGGCTCTGTCCGTCTGTCCGTCTGTCCGTCTGAAGTGTTATTCAACAGAAAGAGTACCATGAAAAAGCGTAATTAGTGGCTAGTCTCTAGGCACAACATCCCACTAGTTTGTTTAAGCGACGTAAGTGATTTTTGTACCTGAACGATATCTCCCGAACCACGAAAAATATTGAATTACTTGAGGTGCCGTTCAAAGCGTATTGGCGACTACATAATCTGAAAAGATTTTTATAATATTCGGTCCAGCGGTTTTTTGGTTTAAGCGGCGTAAGTGATTTTGGTACCTGCACGATATCGCCCGAACCACGAAAGTTATTGACTTACTTGAGGTGCCGTTCGAAGCATATCAGCGACAATATAATCTGAAAAGATTTTTATAATATTCGGTCCAGCGGTTTTTTGGTTTAACTGACTTAAGTGATTTTTGTACCTGCACGATACTGCGCGACCTAAAAACTATATCGACTTCATTGAGGTGCCCAAAGACATTAATACATCAATTTTATATACATTTTCGTCATCCTAATCTTGTAAGTGCGCACATTTAGTTTGACATTTTAGCGAAAATATTGATAAACAATTGTGACAAATTCTCGGTATTATACATATATTATATATTGCCTATTATTCATTTATTATTAAAATATGCAATCATAATATTCAACATCCATCATACTGGGAAGTTGATCGTGTGGACCGAAAGGGTCGAACCCACATTCCAACTAGTTTTGTTTTTATCGCACTCTTCTAAATTTCCACGTTTATAAGCGGAGTTTCACTCCCAGATTTTCAGTCCAAAGTAAAACTCCCGATGCGTTTATAAGCAATGGAAGTGAAAATCCAAAATACTTTCTGGTTTGAAATGACAGCTCCAAGCTCAAATTTAAAATCATAGCAAAGACAAATTGTAAACCCAATGCGATTAAGCAAACAACGCTCAATAGCTGTTGGAAAAAATGGTGGCCAAATGTAGTCAAAAATGAACATTCCATTTCAACGTTAAATGATGAATATTCGCAGATAGTACAGATGGCGCATTCATTGGGCGGAGAAGGTTTTGATGATTTTACTGCTGATGATATCGCAGAGTTAATGGCTGAGAAAGAACTAAGTGAGGATGATTTAGCTAACTTAGTTTGCGAAAGTGAGTCTGACAAATCTGATGAAGAGGAATTAGTACCAGTAACATTCACTGCTAAAGTCATCCGCGAAGGACTCGCATTGGGAAGAAAGCTGGGTAATCATTTTATACGAAATGACACAAACGTTGAAAGGGCTTTACGATTCCAACGTGACATATATCGCTGCTTGGCTCAATATGAAGAAGTTCACAAAGATCTTACAAAAAATTCGAAGCAATTGTTAATAACCGATTTTATTACCACCTCTCAGAATGTAAATATTTCTGCTTCAAACATCGAATCGGCACAAATAACTTCGAGCGATGAAAGTGAATTCCAACCTTCGATTCCGAAAAAAAGAATGAGGGTAATTTCTGATAGTGATGAAGGATAATTAAACACCTTTGGTTTTATTTTTTGTTCTTCTGTTTAATGTATTGTAATTAAATAAAAAAACAGTGTTTCCGTAATATATAACATATTTTAACCTTTCAATGTATTTTATTTTTATTTCTGTGTACATCTAAAAATATTGAAAAAAATCACAACTGTTAAATAGCAAAATTATGCATTTTCTGCAAGCTTTTCGATTTACACGGTTTTGACTTGAAAATTTTTAATTTTCGATTTACACGTTTTTCTCAGGAATGTATCTACCGTGTAAATCGGGGGATGGGTATATATATATATATATATATATATATATATATATGTCACTTGTTTTGTTATAAATCTTTGTTTTAATGCGGACTGCGGATTTTACGTTGGTTGCGTCGATGGACGGGTCACAAGAGAGTGTGTGAACGGAGATGCCGGAAATTGGCTATCTCGGTATGGAAACGGCAAGATCACTGAACTTTCGTTCGGTGATCGATGGAGTGTTCCGACTGATCGTTTTGATCGTGTCGGAAGTTGTTGTGTGACATTGCGTAAAGTTTGGTAATTAAACTTTACGCGGTCACTACAGACCCTGGAACTGTTTCATGCAGAAAAGTCAGCAAGGCTTCCAAGCCTGTTGCTTCTTTCGTTTTGTCTGCACCGCCCGTTATTGCCGAGACTCTTTTAGATCCTGGTTTCTGGCCTGCTGGTGCCCTTACCAAGCTCTTTGTTCCCCGTACCCGTACTCGAGCACATCACTCAAACGTTTCCATTCCGAGAACACCAAGGATGCCAAAAAACTTGAGACCCTTTCCCTCTACTACCAAAACGTAAAGGGGACAAGGTCAAAAACTAACGACATCATCAGGCATCGATGGCTAGTGGGTTCGATGTCATAGCGTTCACGGAAACCTGGCTTCACGAAGGCATTCTTAATGCTGAACTCTTCGATTCCTCCTACCAAGTCTTTCGGAGGGACCGTCACACTGACTCGGAAGCTCGCGGGGGTGGCGTACTTCTTGCATGCCGCAGCCACCTTAATTGTAACCCAATTTCGCTTCCTAGTTTCTCTAACCATTTGGACATTGAGCTTGTCGCTCTCAAGATCTCTTTTTCAAAATCAAATCTCTTCCTGTTGTGCTGCTATATCCCACCAGATATGATAAGCACACTTGACGATGGAGGTATAAACCTCTATGATATTCTCATCTCCTGTGTTGATTATAGCCTGAATATGATGAACACTGGTGATGAATTACTTCTTCTTGGTGACTTCAATTTACCCAATATTCAGTGGGTATTTGACGAAGCTGACGATAACTACCTCCCCGAAGGCAATTTTAATTCTAAGGAATCCTGTTTTCTCAACTCCTTATTCTCACTTGGCCTTAATCAAATGAGTGGTGTGACTAATATGTTAGGGAGGCAGTTGGATCTTGTATTCTTTACTGACTCAGGAAACATGATTGTTGAACCCAGTCCAATAGTCATGACGTCCGTTGACAATTACCACCCTCCTCTCTCGATCAATTACTGCTTGAACTCAAGGAACAATCCTTGTCCGGAGGCGGTAACCCATTCCTTCAACTTCAGGAAGGCTAACTTTAATGAACTCTCATCTAAGCTTGCCTCGACTGATTTCAACAGCTTAATTTCCGCAAATGAGTTGGATGTCGATGTGGCACGGTTTTATGCCGTACTATATGAAGCTATTGCTTCATGTGTACCTTTTGAGCCCCAAAAGTTGCGCAGTTCTACTCCACCTTGGTATAATAACGAGCTAAAGCATTTAAGGAATCAGAAAAATAGACTCTGGAAGACCTATTTAAAGACAAAGGACTCTTCGAGTATTATTACATTTACTGATTGCTATAACAGATTTCGTTTACTCTCTTCTGCTCTGTATGGCGAATATCTCAGCAGCATGAGGGACCAGGTTTATACTGATCCTAGAAACTTCTTCAAATTTGTCAATTCCAAGAAAAAAACTGATAACTACCCAAAAACTATGCAGCACACTAACTGGTCAAGTAGTGAGTCTTCCTCGATTTGCAACATGTTTGCTTCACTCTTTCATCAATCTTTCACCTCTTCTAATTTTCAGCCAAATGACAATAATTTTCGTCACATAACTCTACACCGAGAGGCTACTAGTTTGTCTCTCTCAATCTCCATTGACGATATCATGAAACATATTGATGAACTCCCATACGATTTCACTTCCGGCCCTGACGGTATCCCTCCTGCTGTCCTTAAATCCTGTGTGGAGGTTCTCCAGTCTCCACTGAAAACCCTTTTTCAAAAGTCCCTGGATAAAGGGTACTTCCCTACTCTTTGGAAGAATTCGTTCATAATTCCTATTCACAAAAGTGGTAGCAAGAACGAAATATCGAACTACAGACCAGTTGCCAAGCTGTCTGTCATACCGAAGCTTTTTGAATCAATCATTTATTCTGCAATCGTGCCCATCTGCAAAAAACTTATTTCTACAAACCAACATGGTTTCCTTCCAGCTCGTTCCACTACCACCAATCTCCTTGAATTCACTTCCCATGCTGTTGAAGGCTTCGTTTCCGGTTGCCAAACTGATTGTGTTTACACTGATTTCAGTAAGGCATTTGACAAGCTTTCCCACTCCATTATACTTTTCAAACTAAAAAAGTTAGGTTTCCCTGAAGCCCTTCTATTATGGTTCCAGTCCTACTTAGCTGACAGGACCTACCAAGTCCTTTTCCGTGGATCCAAATCCGCCACCATTGAGGCGTCATCCGGTGTCCCTCAAGGCAGTCATCTTGGCCCTATCCTCTTTATTCTTTCTATTGATGATATTGTTACTTTGCTAAGACACTGCAGAATCCTGATTTATGCTGATGACATCAAATTGTACCGTCACGTAAAGAGTATGGAAGACTGCAAACTTTTGCAAGTCGACCTCGTCACCTTTTACTCTTGGTGCGCTAACAACAACCTGGTTCTTAATATTAGTAAATGCGAAGTCATGACTTTTTGTAGGTGACGTGATCCTATAATTTATAACTACTCATTTTCTAGTGAGGGTGTCCCCCGTGTTAATTTTGTCAAAGATCTCGGGATTAGATTTGACACCAAGCTGGACTTTGCTTCTCATATCAACTATATTTCTACCAAGAGCAGCTTAGTCTTGGGTTTTATTAAAAGGTGGTCCAAAGAATTTAATAGCACCCTGATCACTAAACACCTCTACATCTCCCTTGTCAGACCTTTACTTTAATATGCGTCCCAGGTTTGCTCTCCTTACTATTCTTCGCATGTTGGAAAAATTGAGTCGGTTCAACGTAGGTTCGTTCGATTCGCATTGAATCACCTTCCTTGGGAAGACCCTTTAATTCTTCCACCATATGAATACCGACTTAAGTTACTCAACTTAAACACTCTCCACAAGCGTCGTGAGGTGGCCGATGTTGTTTTCGTCCACCAGCTTCTTAATGGACGTGTCGACTCAGGTTTTCTAAGGCGCCGTGCGTCGTTTAGAGAGAGCCGATACAATCTGAGAGGACCACCGCTCTTACACATCAACTCCTCTAACACCAATTATGGCCGATTTGAGCCTGTTAATCGCATGTTCATTAATGTAAATAAAAATATTAATGTTTTTAGCGTGAGCACTAACAAAGACCTGCTTAAAAGGAGGCTATTTGTTGTCTCATGACTGTTTATGTGTTCTGCATGCAATTTTTATTGGTACTTAATCTTTTATGTTTGCATGTCTCAGCTGAGCCACGGCAGTGGTAAATATTTCTCAGCCCTGCTGGGAAGTGCGCCTTCTGTGTTAGAAGGGAAACTCTATATATCTATATATATACATATTTATATATATATATATATATATATATATATATATATATATATATATATATATATATATATATATATATATATGTATGTGTATGTATATATAGATTTAGCTTAGTTGAAAAGTGCGCCTTCTGTGCTAGAAGGGTTAACAAATTAAATTAAAAAATAATCATTACGGAAAAACCGCTGCCACCAAAAAAATGTAATTTTATGTGCAAGTCGTAAATATATTAAGAGTTTTATTAAAAGGGGCAACAAAATTGCAATGTAACAAAGCACACAACGATAAACAAATAAAAAAACATAAAAAACGTTTATATGTATGTATATATAAAAAAAGCGAAAGAGAGAGCTGTGCGATAAAAGAGCTTCAAAGTTCACTTTCGCGTTGACTTACGAATGTAAACGCGGCTTTGTGATGACGGAACCGTTTTTGAGTTGCAAGGTATGTGGTGGAAGTCCGAGATTGTCCAAAGAATTCAAAAACTCCGTCGGATAATTCACGATATCATCTTGATTGATTGATTGGTGGAATCAACTGTATGACTAATACGTTATTCGCCACTTTAGATACCGTCTTTCATTCGAATCGGAAAAAATTGGCAAATTCAACCATATTTCCGCGGCCATTTTTAATTTCGGTCATATTTCAGGAGGCATAACACTCCAGCGAGTTGTTTCTCGACGCCTGATGTCAGAGTCGCGATAGTAATGGTTGGGAGTAGGTGGACTGAAACTATCGCGGGAAGGTTGTGGGGGTTCCTTCCTCCCCGACTAGAGCTGCTGTTCGACATTGCACTCTATACGAAGAAAATAGATTGTCAACAGTATAAAGGGCCTTTCCTGAGACTCTAGTCTGTCACATTAAAAAAAAACCATTTTGAATTTTTGATGTGCACCATTGACTTCGATGTGCACCATGGGAGACCCTTACGGACCTTCACGCAAAATTTCGAAGCTCTGCAATGATTTTCAACGAAGCTCTCCATGACAGCGTGGAGAGGCTTTCGAAAGCAATAGAATAGCGCATGTTCTTTCTGTTAATGTAAATAGCACATGGTTAAAATTTCAAGAAGATCGGTTGCAGGGTATAGAAGCCAATTGCGAATTTTTTTTATGTAGCAAGCTCAGGAATCAGCCTTTGTGCCACTAGTCCGTCATGTCGTTCAACTCAAGCTGCAACGTCCAGTAGCGAGCTTGACCTGAAGATAGACAAAGAATATGAAAGGTTAAGGGTAGTCTGATGAATGCATGAAGAGGGGGCAGTGAGCCTGGCGTTTGAACTCTTGGATGTTGTAAGAGTTAATTTTTTTAGTAGTCCAATGACTCAAAACCGTCAGAGCTAGCGGGAGACAGTCTTGTTGGAGTTTTATGCCTCCTGGAACAAGTGAATATATGTCGAAACGACTGGCTGTAGATTGGTCTTGGAAAGAACAAAAAATCGTATGGGTGGGGGGAGGGAAATCGTAGCAGTTTAGCCGCTAGGACGTTTTGAAATTTTGTTGGTAGCGGTTTACATATTACATTTTACCCAGTATTTTTGTAACCCTTTTAGGTATTTTCATGAATAAGGCAGCAACCTACGCAGAATACTCGCACCTATCTAAAACTGTGTTCAGAGTTATGAGTCGTCAAAGTAAAAATTTTGTTTTTTTTTCTTCACTAAAATTTCAACTGCAACCACTTTGTTATCCGTAATTAATCAATACTTCTTTTCCAAAGCTTGGACCATTTCCTATGCATAATGTTCAACAACTTTTACGATATGGCCTCTAGTTTTCAAGCTATAAGCGATTTTAAGGTTGAAATTTGCCCTATTTCGTCCCTTGTACTTGATTGCTGCTTTATATCTAATAGGGTTATACAAATACATGGTAATATGTAAACCTCTACCAAAAAAGTTTCAGAACGACCTAGCGGGTAAACCGTTATGATTATTATTTTCTGCTCGTCTATCCAAGACCAGGCGTTTCGACATTTTCGCTAATATACACCCTGTATAATGTAGAAGTACTTAATTTTCGATTGGGTTCAATTTTAATTTGCTAAAAGGTGACCTTCAGGTGTGAAAAGGTGAATTTAATTTGCTGGAAATTACCATATAGTATAAATTACCATATAGTAATAGGAAATTACCATATAGTATTAGTGGAGCTAAACAGTCAGTGAACAGAACAGTGAAGCCGGAATTCACTGGCCTTAGTTCCATAAAGTTCATTTCAATACGCGTAAGTTGCTTCATCGGCTGGCATGTTCAGATCGTGCTTAAATAAGATGTTGCTTTTTGGATAGAAGTTATAATTGTGAGAAACTAGGAAGACAAAAGTTTAATCAGCAATCATTGAAATTATCCTGCACAATGCGGAACTTCACATCGATGAAATCTTACTCTTCATTCCACTGAAGTACGAACCACCAATATGTGCTGTTCATTGGTGTTTATTTTGTTATTGTTTGTTTCAATACGAAATTTGAATTCAATAAATGTAAATGAATTAATTGAACTAACTGAGGACCTGTGCGACGTTTACAAATTTGAACATTTGGTGATATTTTCATCCAATGAACCAAGTGAAAATAGTAGTTCAGATGCTGAAATATTCGCTCGTGAATTTCATCGAAAACTAATTGTATCTACAATTTGGGTGAATTTAAAAATGGATGAAAAGCAAATTAAGTTAATTCATAAAAATGTTTTATCAATTGTGTTTCTGGATGAACAAGGTGACAACTTGAAGATGGTGACGAGTGAAACTTTAGATTTTGGTCTAAGATCATCAAAAATAATTATTGCTTTGCCTTTTAAGAAAGTGGAGATTGATGAACTAAAACTGCTTTTTCGGTGGTGCTGGGCAGTTAGGATAATAAACGTTATTGCAATCGTGGAAGAAAATAACAGAAATCGCATTTTCGGTTATAATCCATTCTTGAATATATTTGCTGCAGAGAAATCATCGTCCGATGTGAACAAATTATTTGTTGGCAGGGTCAGAAATTATCAAGGAGTCGAAATTCGTACAAATTTTAAACCAAATAGCCCATTTATTTTGGATTATGTTAACACCAAAGGCGAGGCGGACATTACTGGAACTGGATATGAAGTCTTGAAACAATTTTCGAAAACTTTTAATGCGACCCTGACTATAGTTGACAAAAACACTTCTTTATTGTATGATAGGAAGGAAACTGCATTGCTTAATGAAGATATAGCAAATATTTTAGTGTCAGGGTTCTACTATCAACTGCAATTTTTAGGCTTCTTGTCTTACCCGTTTTCAATGCACAAGTTATGCTTATTCACTCCAGCAAGTATTCCAATACCAGCATCGCTGTACATTTTGCTGCCTTTTGAGCAGCTGGTTTGGTGCACCTTGATATCGTTTATTCTATTGACGAGCTTGGCGGGATACTTGACTGCCCTTGCAATAAAAGAAAATAGCAGTTTTGGAAAGTGTTTCCTTGAAATTATTTTGAGAATACTTTTTTTACCTTATTCAGGACTAAACAATACTAAATGGATTATTTTCTATTCACTCGTTCTTCTTCTGGGATTTATAGTGTCCAACATCTATTTGGCTAGAATGGTCAGCCTTTTTGCTCGTACCGTATTTCTCGAAACAGTCGAAACCATTGAGGATTTGGAAAAATTTCAAATTAAAATCACAGCAGAAAAGTCGGATCTAATTAATGCAATGCCGGCCATGCTCAATATTTCAAAAGATTTAATCGTTGGCCTTGAATTCGAGGAGTTTTATGAATGTGAGAAAAATTTTAATCTTTCGTTTGTATATGCGCATGCATCATACAGTGGTGACAAGAACATATATAATGAATTGCAGCCACATTTGAAGAAATTGGACATCTGCTCCGCTTTATCACATATCGGTTCCCTATTTCAAAGCACTTGGATGTTTCGGGAGAATTTTGATGAATATATGCTATTTATTCATGCTTTTGGATTATATGATCAGTGGTACAAAATAGCATTTTATGAATATAGTCGGGGCAAAATAATAGTTCCCAGTTATCCAGATGATGCAGCAAAACCTATCAAAATTGAACATTTTGAATTAATACTGAAAGTGTACGTTTGTGGAATTGTTGTAAGTTTTTGTTGTTTTATAATAGAAAATTTTCTCAATTGTTTAAACAAAAGAATTATTTATTAAAATTAATTAAATATTAAATTGAAAAAAGACCGTTTTTTGATTTGATTTTATCTTCCAAAATAATCATTTTTGCCCTTCACCGTAGTACATTCAAAATGTGAACTCAGGGAAATCTACATAGGCACTTGAATCTGATCCTGGTGAGCTCAGTCCACCACAGATTAGCTGGATGCAGACTCCTGCGAAAAATTTGGATGCTTGCCACAGCCAAATTCATCATCGTATAAAGTTTTAACGTCGGTCAACGCTTGTTGAAAACCTTTAATAACTGATCCTCATTATAGTCCAAGAGCCAGTGACAGATTTGCAAAGTGATTTTGCAGAGGATGGGCCTTTGATATATGTTAGATTATTTAAAGCACAACTGATTAAGACTAATCGCCAATTCGAGTCTACTTAAGTTTTTATTTTATGACCTTTTGAACTTGTAGATTTTTTGACCATGAAAAAAGTGATATTGCAGAGGATGGGACTTGGTATATAGGTAAATTGGGTTGCTCCCACCTCATATTCCGATTGCCATCTCGTTTGGAGGTTAGGTTTGAATTTTGGGAATTTTTGAAAATGTCGGTTTGGTCCAGTTGAACAAAGTGATATTGCAGAGGATGGGATTTGGTGTAATGGTGAGATAGACCACCAATAGCCCAAATTCGGGTGCCCATCTCATATGTAATCAAGGTTTCCATTTTGGCGGCTTTTGATTTTGTAGCCATTTTGGGTATGACCCAAGTGATTTTGCAGAACCCAAAATTTGGACCATAGGTTCTTGGTATCTACCAAATGCTACATTTTCAATCCCATCTCCTTTCCATTAATATTTTCAGTTTAATTGAGAAAAATTGGTTGATTGACGTCAGAGCAAAATTCTAATGAAGTCCCCTAACTAAATGTTAACTCCTAAACTAATTATCGTAGACCAACGTTATTAGGTTCATATTTTAGTTAAATGTGTATTATTTTATTTAGCATAAAGAGCAAAAACTTGAGTGATTTCGTTTATAAGATATGTATATTAGGTTCAAAATATGAGCAAAATGCTAAAATATTAGGATTTTCCTTACGCTTTTAACTAAATACCTTCTTAACGGAATTCTTTTCTTAATATCAAATAAAATAATACACATTTATCTAAAATATGAACCTAATTATGTTGGTCTACGTTAATTAGTATAGGAGTTATTTAAGTTTAAGTAGAGTTTTAAAAATTATATGTTTTTCTTTCGTAAACACCCTGTATCTAGTGGGTAGTGGGGATAAAAGGTTCCTCTCTAGAGCTTTTTTTTGTCTCCAAATATATCCAATCACCCCTAAAAATATTAGCCACGTTGTCCAACAAAGAATTTATTGAACGTCTGAAGACCCATACAACTTGCGGATTAGGGGGTATGAGTATTTGAAATCTTTAAAACGGAATAACTCATGAATGGAAACTCCTATGGAAAATTTGCTGGTTTTAGGGGTGCAACCAATTTCCCGACACTTTAAAAAAAAAAACTCTACTTACTAAAAAGATTTTAAAAAAAAAAATTGGCAGTTATAGGGACTGCCGATAGAAGTGAAAACTTAGAACTTAGATGTTGAAATTCGATTCTTTTGAAGTAATACAAAATTCTATATTTCTTGAAAGGACTAAATCTTTTTGATTGCAGTATTTTCATTAGGACATTAACCAACTTATTAAAATATGTAGCACAAGTAACTGCGTCTTCATTAATAAGTGTAGGTACTTTTTTCTATAAAATTTAATGCTGCTGCATCTTCAACCGATATCTCAGAATTATTTTTTTAAATTATGTAATAATTGTAGCAATTTTGACCATCCTATTTCATTAGCACTTTTGTAAAAAAGATACAATCGGGTTATGGTAACTAAAGTAAGAAATGAAAATGTTTGATT
>OX465283.1:85868608-85896059 GCA_949987705.1 Thereva unica | reverse complement strand
AATCTTTTGAGTGTACGAACGACTAACCATTTTTATATGAACACTTTTTGCTAATCATCAAATGCCATCTGGCATCAACAGTGCGAGTAAAAATTTATCGAATAGTTAGTAACGATATATTGAGGATATACTATATTTTTTATACTTATGACACTCCTTCATTTGATACCCATGTCGAGAGGGTTGGGAAGAAAATGGTAAACCGCCCTCTTGAGATGATCGCCGTGGATCTAACGAGATATTGAGTATACTATATCGCTTTTGGTATTCTACTTATGATAACCTTTCAATTAATACGCATGTCGAGGGGTGGTGAAGAAATGGTAATCCGCCGTCTTGAGTCGGCCGCCATGGATCTAACCATATATTGAGTATACTACATCGCTTATGGTATTCTAATTATGATACCCTTTCAATTGATACCCATGTCGAAGGGACGGTGAAGAAATGGTAATCTCCCCTCTTGAGACGGTCGCCATGGATTTTACAACATAGCTTATTGTATTCTACTTATCATACCGTTTCATTTGATACCTTTGTCGGGGGGGTGATGAAGAAAATGGTAATGCATCCTCTTGAAATGGCCACCGTGGATCTTACTATATATTGAGTATATTATATTGTTTATTGTATTCTTCTTATCATTCTATTTTATTTGATACCCATGTTAAGGGTGTTATAAAGAAAATGGTAATCCGCCCTCTTGAGATGAGCGCCATGGATCTAACCATATATTGAGTATACTATATCGCTTATGGTATTCTACTTATGATACCCTTTCAATTGATACCCATGTTGAGGGAGTGGTGAAGAAGTGGTAATCCACCCTCTTGAGACCGCCGCCATGGATTTTACGACATAGCTTATTGTGTTCTACTTATCATACCCTTTCATTTGATAACTATGTCGGGGGGGTGCTGAAGAAAATGGTAATGCATCCTCTTGAGATGGCCGCAGTGGATCAACCTATTTATTGACTATACTATATTGCTTGTTGAAGTCTACTTATCCTTCCCCTTCATTTGATACCCATGTCGAATGGGTTGTGAAGAAAATGGTAATCCACCCTCTTGAGATGACCGCCATCTATCTAACCATACATTAAGTATGCTATATCGCTTCTGGTATTCTACTCTTGATACCCTTTTAATTAATACCTATGTTGAGGGGGTGGTGAAGAAGTGGTAATCCGCCCTCTTGAGATCGCCGATATAGATTTTACGACATAGCTTATTGTATTCTACTTATCATACCCTTTCATTTGATACCCATGTCGAGGGGGTGTAAAGAAAATGGTAATCTGCCCTCTTGAGATGACCGCCTTGGATCTAACCATATATTGAGTATACTATATCACTTATGGTATTCTACTTATGATACCCTTTCAATTGATACCCATGTTGAGGGGGTTGTGAAGAAGTGGTAATCCGCCTTCTTGTGACC
The DNA here is from genome assembly GCA_949987705.1 of Thereva unica. NCBI lineage: Eukaryota > Metazoa > Arthropoda > Insecta > Diptera > Therevidae > Thereva > Thereva unica. Next base: position 85,894,616 of record OX465283.1, on the reverse strand, counting down.
GCCGATATAGATTTCACGACATAGCTTATTGTATTCTACTTATCATACCCTTTCATTTGATACCCATGTCGAGTGGAGAAGAAAATGGTATTGCGTCCTCTTGAGATGGCCGCGGTGGATCTAACTATTTATTGAGTATACTATAGTGCTTATTGTATTCTACTTATCATTCCATTTCATTTTATACCCATGTCTAAGGGGCTGTGAAGAAAATGGTTTTCCGCCCTCTTGAGATGACCGCCATGGATCTAACCATATATTGAGAATACTATATCGCTTATGGTATTCTACTTATGATACCCTTTCAATTGATACCCGTGTTGAGGGGGTTGTAAAGACAATGGTAATTCGCCCTCTTGAGATGACCGCGATGGTCTAACCATATATTGAGTATACTACATATATCGCTTATGGTATTCTACTTATGATACCCTTTCAATTGATACCCGTGTTGAGGGGGTTGTAAAGAAAATGGTAATTCGCCCTTTTGAGATGACCGCGATGGTCTAACGGTCTAACCATATATTGAGTATACTATATCGTTTATGGTATTCTACTTATGATACCCTTTCAATTGATACCCATGTTGAGGGGGTGGTGAAGAAAATGGTAATGCGTCCTCTTGAGATGGCCGCGGTGGATCTAACTATTTATTGAGTATACTATAGTGCTTATTGTATTTTACTTATCATTCCATTACATTTGATACCCATGTCGAGGGGGTTGTGAAGAAAATGGTAATCCGTCCTCTTGAGATGACCGCCCTGGATCCTAACCATATATTGAGTATACTATATCGCTTTCAATTGATACCCATGTCGATAGAGTGGTGAAGAATGGTAATCCGCCCTCTTGAGACTCCTACCAGTTTAATATGAACGCTTTTTGTTAATCATCGAAATGATAGCGAGTGCTATCTACATCAACAGTGCTGGATTCGACTAACTTTTAACGAATATGTCACATTTTTAGAAATAAAGTACAATTACGAACTATGCAAAAGTAGTAATCGAAATGTTAAAAATGTAAAAACAAAGAAAACGCCTTGATGAATGAATGACTTTACGTTAAGTAGGCCATACACAGTCAAATTTATTTGAAAACCTGTTTGCAAACAAGTGATATTTGAGCGTGTGTAGCTTTGTTTGCAAACCAGTTTTCGCGTTTGACAAATAGTTTGAAAGAAATCAAAATGTTTTGATTTTTTGGGGGCGTGACTGCCTGTGTGATGTGGAATTTGTGCGTGTATGCTAACATTTCCTCAAATTATCAGTTAAGTTTCAAGTTTCCGTCGAAATGTGCTCTTTGTTTTTCAGTTATCAGGATTAAATAAAAGATTTGGTATGTATTTTTTTGGAATTTTCTTATTTATTAAATTCGAAATTTATTATAAATGAAATGAAATTTATTATATAGCTATGGCTATCCCAAATAATGAAGTGTGGCGTGATTTTTTCGAAGTATTCCGTAGTTTAACGGAATTGTGGAAAATAAGAAGCGACGAGTACAAAAATAAAGCCAAAAAAATAAAGCGTGGGACACATTATTAGCACAATACAAACACATTGATCAGGATGCTTCTATTGAAAAACTAAAATCAAAAGTAAATAGTATTCGAACTAGCTACAGGCGGGAATTAAAAAAAGTAAATGATTCTAAAAGATCTGGAGCCGGAGAAGAGAATATTTATAGTCCATCAATTTGGTATTTTTCCCATTTAGAATTTTTTAAGGATCAAGAAATTCAAACGCCTGGGATTTTTACAATTGATTTTGAGGTAAGTTCAAAATATGTTCTTGCAAATTATGCGAATATGAAAAAAATGAACAGAATTTTTAATTTTATGTCATTATAGAATGACGCGGAACTACTAGAATTACCACCAAAATCCAAAAGGAACAAACCCCATTCATCTGAAAAAGAGGTTTTTTTGAAAAGAGCAGTTGAGCATTTGTAAAATTCTCAGAAGGAATCAAAGGATGATGCTGCGACATTTTCTGAGTACTGGGCATGTTTATTTCGGAAATTATCTGAAACACAACAGCTCTATGCTAGAAAAGCTATAGAAGACATCCTTCTACTAGGACAGTTGAACAAATTAACATTGAACACTGTGTCCACGGCGTCTTCAAGCTCACCTTCAATTGCAAGTTCTGGGAGTTCAACCCCCTATTCATATGAATCTTCTTCTCCAGTACCTCTATTATACAACCAAAGAGCTTTCAGATTGTTCAACTGCCTACTTTCACACCCAGAACCAATCAATTTTCAGCTCCACAGGAAATACAAGGAGCAGAAAAGACGTACGAAAGTATAAAAGACTTGTTTGAAGCATCACAATTTAGTTAAAAAATGTATATGGGTAATTCCACGTCAAATCGGACAAAAAAATCACGACTATTTTTTATATCGGTAAACGTATTTTTTTTCGTTAGTTCTAATCCCAAATCTACCAGAAATAACGTTGTTTTAACGAAATTGTGTTAACGCTGGAAATTAATTAATAACAAATTATATCAAAAATCGCGGTTTTATTCAAACTAAATTTACTAAATGGCTTAAATTCATTAGGGAAAACATATTTTCTACTTCTAGGGGATGTGTTTTGATAGACTGATACGATTATAAAATGTAATTACAAAACTATTTGTTTTTATTAGCTATTCAGTCACAATTTAGTCACAATTTAGTCACAAACTTCAAACATCAATTTCTCAAAAACACCCTCACCGATCTTGACGTTATTAGCGTCAAATTAAAGGGAAACGTTTATATTTTAACATATAAAAAATCCACGGTATTGTTTTTTGATTTTTTAAAAATAGCGCAATTTAAAATATGCGTTCTTTAAAATAAGAGATTGCCCCCCTAAAACCTACCCCATATGCACTACACCCATGTACTAATTACGCAATTAGCTTATTTACCTGTAATAATTCGTAATTAATCCAAAAAACCTCATTACAGCCCCCCTGGGGGGCTCAGTATATCAATTTACAGGTGTTTTTTAGTACGCACTAAAAGAGGCTCCAGCGGCCCCAAAAATGGTCGTAGGGGGCTCGTAGACCCCTCAAAATTTTCGTAACAGTCCCTACTATCCGCAAAAAATAACAGAAAAATCATTATTTGCTCCTAAGGGGGTCCTGGAGGGACCTAAAATGCTGCAAAAAAATAAAAGCTAATTTTAAAGAACGCATATTTTAATTTGCGCTATTTTTAAAAAATCAAAAAACAATACCGTGGATTTTTTATATGTTAAAATATAAACGTTTCCCTTTAATTTGACGCTAATAACGTCAAGATCGGTGAGGGTGTTTTTGAGAAATTGATGTTTGAAGTTTGTGACTAAATTGTGACTAAATTGTGACTGAATAGCTAATAAAAACAAATAGTTTTGTAATTACATTTTATAATCGTATCAGTCTATCAAAACACATCCCTTAGAAGTAGAAAATATTTTTTCCCTAATGAATCTAAGCCATTTAGTAAATTTAGTTTGAATAAAACCGCGATTTTTGATATAATTTGTTATTAATTAATTTCCAGCGTTAACACGACAATTTCGTTAAAACAACGTTATTTCTGGTAGATTTGGGATTAGAACTAACGAAAAAAAATACGTTTACCGATATAAAAAATAGTCGTGATTTTTTTGTCCGATTTGACGTGGAATTACCCATATGTGAAAGAAAAAGGAATTTAATAGTAATAATTAGTTATGTAATTGACATTAAATTAATTGTATTACAAAAACCATCCCCTGTTTTTTTTGCTACATTAGTAGAATTTCTCGCACTTGTTGCTTCAAGTGACATCATTTGTAAATCCTGCGATTCTCCATTATTCCTCGCGAAATTTGTTGTATCTGGTGAGTCTAATTTTCTTAAAAAAATATGTAAATAGCAACAAGTTAAAAATATCTTTGCTGCCTTTTCTGGGCATAAATTTATAGGCTTTGACAGAATCTGTAAACGATTGACCAATATTCCAAACACATTTTCAACTTTAACACGAGCTGACGTTTCAATTAAAATTTTCTTGCTGTGTGCTTAGATGAATCCCTGTATATGGCTTCAAGAAATTTTCTTTTAATGGAAAGGCATCGTCAGCTACGAAAACAAATGGTAAACTTTCTCCTCCAGGTATCACTACAGTGGACTCAGGAATTTGAAGAAGTCCTTCCGCTAACAATCTGGAGAAGTTTGTGTTGGAAAAAACACCTCCATCTGACACCCTACCATTCTGACCAACATCGACCATTAAAAACTGGAGATTAGCATTCACGACTGCCATTAGAACAATACTAAATGCCTTTTTATAATTAAAATAAAAAGATCCCGAGTGTGGTGGCTTTTTTATTTCTACATGTTTTCCATCGATAGCTCCGATGCAGTGTGGAAAGTCAGAAACTTGTTGAAATAATTCTGCTTCCTTTCGCCATTCATCAGCGGTTTTAGGTAGCTAAAAATGATTAAAAATTAGTATTCCCAACCTAAAATGTGACAAAGAACAATTTTAATAACCTTAATGCAGTCTTTCAAAACGTGAATAATTGAGTCGCACGTATCAATTACAATTTTGCCTATGGCTTGTGGAGACACGGCATAGAAAAATTTTAAATCTTCAAAATCATTTCCCTTCGCTAGAAATCTGAACGTAATATTTAACCTTGTTTTTGCGGTTATTGCATCTCTCATCAGAAAGTCCTTTCGGCTTATGAAAGGTGTAACTTTGCGGAGGAGTTCGTCGAAAGTAGCAGAGGTCATTCGAAAATAATTTTTATACAGCAATAAAACCCCCCAATAAAGTGCTAACAATTTTATTACATTACTCAAACATCGACATTTCTTATAACGTAAAGTCATTCATTCATTACTCTTACTTACGACTTATTGTTTAGAGTTTCTAGGGACGACGAGGTAAAATCGTAAAAAAAAATATTCAGAAAATCTGTTATTTTCATACCTTCGAGGCGCTGTAAAACCTTTCTTAGTGAATGAAATTAAAAAAGGTACGAATGAAAATTATTTCTTATGAAACCCCCTAAAAAAACTTATTTTTATTATTTTTACTGAAGTTGAAGGAAAAAAAGTTATAGCCTTTAAAAGAAATTATTGTGACTAATTTTTGTGTTCTAAGGCTTATAACTTCTTAATTATTCATTTTACCAGTAGATAATTTAATTCTAAACAAAAAGTCTTCTTGAAAATTTTCTGTAAGATGTAGGTACCGTTTCGGAGATATAGTGGAAAAACCAGCTCACACTGACTACCCCTACGCCTACACATCCCAAAAATAAAATCTTGCCCTGCATTTTTGCAATGTTAAAGTACCATTTCCATGGACTACATCACTGCAACCAAACCAAACTTCTTGGACCCTCTACAGCCTCCGAACGTAAAAAACACCTTAATTTCGGCAGAGTCAACCGAGGGTCGGTACCTATTATCTCGCCTCAGACATCGAAGGATTTTTGATAATGTAGGGCTCTTCCTTGCATATATGAACAACAAACCAGAAGGAAGGTCTCCCCATCGATCAGGAAGGTCTCCCCATCGATCGAAATACCCTGCTTAAACTCTACACTGTATATCATGAGCAATGCCAAATGTCGCCAAATGAGCAAGTAAAGAAGGACCTCGCCACTTACGCCTCACATGTGAGATCACTACGTGTATCAATTGCAGAAGCGCCGGGACGAAATGGCTAGCTAGATATTATCGTCCGTAACTAGTCACTCCTCCGACAAATACCCACATCTCAACTAACCATGTCCCACCCGCGGACATAAGGCTCTTTTATCACAATTGCAGTGGTATGAGAGGCAAACTTAATAACCTTTTTCTTGACTCGAAATCTTGAAATTTTAATGTACTCGTAGTCACAGAAACGTGGTTAAATGAAACTTTTATAAACAAAGAGGTCTAAGACTGCGCCTGGACGATATACAGACCCGATAGAGACTACAACTCTACCGGTCTCTCAAGAGGCGGAGGTGTTCTTATAGCGGTCAAGGACCCATTAAATAGTGAACTAATCGCAACTAAAAGTTCGAATTCCTTTGAGCATGTTTTCGTGCGAGTTAAATCGGGCAGGAAACACATATTTCGGCACTTTTTACATACCCCTAACTCTGACGAATCTAAATATGATGAATTACTTCATATATCGATATAAAGTTTATCGACTCCTTTTATGGAAATTGTCTGCACCAAATTATTAGAACTCCGAATTCTCGTGGTAATTGGTTAGACATAATCTTTACTAACTCACCTGAGGAGCTAAACATCCTGCCTGCTCCGCCTGAGGAGCACCTACTCACCAACTCTATTCATCATTCTCATTGGTTCCTAGAACACACTACCGCAATATCTAATCATCGCATATCATACAATAACTTAATCATTTATGATTATAAAAATGCAGATTCTAACAGCATTATTTCCGAATTATCCTTAGTTGACTGAGAAGATAGGCTATCTGGTAATGACATTGACGAAACTGTGTCTTGCTTCAACACTTTTATATTCAACGTTATTGACAAACATGTGCCCAGAATTAAAAGAAGGGATAAATTATCGGAACCATGGCTGGATAAGAATGTCCGTTCTCTTCGTAATCAGAGAAATAAATTGTATAAGCTGATTAGAAATAACCCCCATGCAAATGAAGAACTGAAACTAGAATACACTAGGCTAGCCTCAGAGTTCAGTCTTAGGTCACGTGAGGCTTATACTACATATCTTAACTCTGTTGGCGATAGCATTACAAAAGATCCCAAAAATTCTTTCATTTCGTTAATATAAAACGAAAAACCTTAGGCTATCCAACTACAATGACCAATGGCAGTAAACACTCCTCTTGCCCACAGGTAATTTGTAACATGTTTGCTGACAGGTTTACCGAAATCTTTTGTCCAAAATCTGATACAACATACACAGAACGAACTCAAACGCGCACTGTTACTTCAACTCTTATGGATAACATATCCTTATCCGTCGAAGACATCATGACACGTTTAAGCAATCTAGATATCAATAAAGGTCACGGTCCTGACAATCTGCCTCCTTGCTTTCTGCAGTGCTACTCAATTCAAATTCTATTTCCCCTCCATCTTATTTTCAACAAATCCTTATCGTTAGGAAAATTTCCTAAAATTTGGAAAAAATCATACCTCATACCAATTCACAAAGCATATAATAAGCATTTGGTGGACAACTACAGGGGCATTGCAATATTATCAGCAATTCCTAAACTTTTCGAAAAGCTTGTTTACGATAATATTGCCCACATAATTGATCCGCTCCTCAATGACCAACAAAATGGCTTCAGAAAAGGGTGCTCGACAACTACTAACCTTATGACACTAACCTCCGAACTACTATGTGGTACGGAGAACGGTCATCAAATCGATGCTGTCTATACTGACTTCAGTAAGGCCTTTAACCGTGTCGACCACCATATTTTAGTAACAAAACTACTAAAATTCGGAATATCTGGGCCTGTCCTAAGATGGATAGAATCACATCTTAACGGAAGAACATAAGCCGTTAGATTTCAAGGATTTCTGTCAAAAGAAATCGAAGTAACTTCCGGAGACCCTCAGGGTAGTCATCTTGGCCAACTTTTATTTAATATATTCATCTCAGACCTGTCAGAAAAACTAAGGAATATACGACATCTTTTTTATGCCGATGACCTCAAAATATATAGTGTCATAAGGTCGCGTGATAACGTAAGTCTCTTTCAGTCGAAACTGAATACATTACAGGACTGGTGCTCCACCAATAAACTGCAACTAAACACCAGTAAATGCCACGTAATTACCTTCTCTCGTAAAAAAGGCATGCAAATGTAAGGTTATAGACCGCGTTGATCAAATTGTAGATCTAGGTATTGTCCTGTACAATAAATTAAATTTTAATTTGTACTACGATAATATTATTGCAAGAGCTAGCAAACTTCTTAGCTTTATAAAGAGAAGAGCCAAGGAATTTGACAGCCCTCGAGTAACTAAAGCCCTTTGCTGTTCGCTAGTCCGCCAAATTTTAGAATACGCATGCCCGATCTGGAATCCTATTTACCAGGTAAGCAGTAGTAGGTTTGAGTCAGTGCAAAAAAGTTTCTACTCTTTGCTCTGAGAAATCTATACGACTCGCCTGATTTCCATAGCCTACCGCGCTACACAGACAGGCTCAAAGTGTTGGATCTCATGCCACTGTTTAACAGGCGTAAGCTGCTTATTTCATACTTTACTTTGGATGTCTTAAACGATAAGATCAAAGATCAGGACCAACGTTAACGACGATATCCGACACAATAGGCATACGAAAATGCTTAGGGAATATTCTGATCGGACCGAGTATGGAAAGAACGAACCCATCAACAGATGTTGCATGATTTTCAATGGCCACAGTTCCTGCTTCTCCCCCGGAATTAGCAAATTATCCTTTAAGAAAAAATTGATATCCTTCCTGTCATCCAAATTACCCTGAACTAACACTATAACTAAATATGTTATAAAGATAAACTCTGTGATAATAATGTTAGACTGTAAACTACTTTAGCTATAGTCATTTTTCCTATGTAATATAATTTAAGGGTGCCTTTTTGGCGTAAGTAAATAAATAGATCAAACTGCTGGTACTTCTAAGCCTAACTCACTTCTTATTTGTTTCTTTCCGCCTTAGCTTCTGATTGAGGAGTTTAACTTCTCCTCCACTTTAGTCAATAAATCAAACCATCGTACCACTATAGTCTAAGACTTTTGTTGCTCTTAGCCGTGCCTTTAGCTGTCGGTAACAGTGCAGCAGTTTGCTCGGTTAATCTCCGGCATTCCAAAAGGACATAGTCTGTGTCCTCTGTCACATTGAGGAATTCCAGGCGTTGCGTAGACTCATCTTTCAGCGACCTTGGGTAGATTCATTCTACTTCCTTTGCCACTACTGAAATAAACGTCACTTCTAAATTCTGTTCACTTCGCTAGCTTCTTCTTTTAGTTGTTGCTCAATTAAATTGAGCGGGTTAGGGTAATTGAAATATGATACGAAAAGTTTCATACTACGGACATTAATATATCGGGCAAATACAGCATCGATGCTTCCAACGTGAACGGACTTTGGCTACGAATTTTCATATGCCCATAAAATAATAAACTAAATAGCTAAAGGATTGGAGTTGAAATGCTTGCCCTCCATAGCTTCTACCCCTTCGCCGGTATCGTCCGCTGGCCGTAACAGAACATCAAAATTGGCAGCGTCCAGCAAATTAGGACATGAGTTGAGCATGCGCCACGCTACAATCAAACGTATTTACATAGGCTAGTAAAATGACAAGCAAAGCAGCGTGTTCCATGTTCATATCATGTTTTAAATTTGCAGTACGCTGCATATTTGAAATTCTGATACAGCCTTTACATCTCATATCTTAAATTTGCAACACGCTGTTTATTTTAGGTTCTGATAAGGCCTCTAGCAAATCCATCGTAGCTACAGGCCTGGAAGTAGCCGGTCCCGATCTTACATTTGCTTGAATGGATGACATTTCTCGTGTAATAACAGGTTCAAAAGTTATTGTTGTTCATGTTGTGTGGTGGTACTTGCACTTATGTTTTAATAACTATTCCATAAAAATGTTTAACCATTTTAAATTCACTTTTAATTTCATTACCACATAAATTCAACATTTTTCCAAATTAAAACGAAAAAACCACCACGAATGTAAACAAAAAAGGTCACCTTATTAAATTCATTTAATTTATTCACTCAGATCACTAACTAACTGTTCACTGGTAATCCACGTGCAGTAAAAAGTGTTAAAATACAAAATTTTGCCACTTTTTTGGCGCCTCTATATTACACTACGAGTGAGAGAAATTGACTTGCATCCAATAAAACCCCTCACCCACAAGCAGCACACAATAAGCACTACGAATCTTCCTATGCCCACAAAAAACCCAACTTAAGCTGCCCATACACAGTGAAACATGTTGATCAACTTGGTTGAGTCTCACAAAAAGTTTCACCGTGTGTAGAGTTGTTTCTCAACCGATTTGACGGTTGGGGAATCGGTTGAAGTAAATCAAAACGTTTTGATTTCAAGTAGGTGGAGCTAAAGGTTGTGAAACAAGTTTAACTGTGTGTGGTGGAGTTCAACAACAGAAATGAATGAAAATCAGCTGGAAGTTGTCATTTTATTGTAAAACGTCAAATTATAATCGTTGAATCGTTTAAGTGCGTTTGTAAATATGGACAAAATTATAGCATTAATGGTTATTTCGGTAGGGAATGAAGAGAAGGAAGAAAACCGCAATAAGAAAAAAGAAAGTGGACAAAAGTGTGGTTAGGAAATAAAGAAAAATTTTCAAATCAAAAATTATTAAAAAAAAATTAGTGAAACTGAACCATTTGATTATAAAAATTATATGCGGACGAAGGAACTTTTAAAGAACTGTTGGTAAAAGTAACACCTTTTATAAGAAGACCTGACACTTTTATGCGAGACTCTATTCCTGCAGAGGCACGGCTTGCAATTACATTAAGATTTTTGGCTACAGGAAATTCCTTTGAAGATTTAAAGTTTGCTAGTGCAGTCTCGCCGCAAGCGGTTGGAAAAATCGTGATTGAAACTTGCGAGGTAATTAACGTGGTTTTGAAGCAATATATCAGGGTATGTTTTAAAACGCAAATGTGTATAATATATTTTTAATTGTATATACATATTTATTTCAGCTTCCCAAAACTCCTGAAGAGTGGAAAATCGAATCGAAAAAAATTTATGATAAATCAGGATTTCCACATTGTTTACGATCTATAGACGGGAAGCACATACATATAAAAAAGCCATCAAATTCTGGATCTTTTTATTTCAACTATAAAAAGACGTTTAGTATAGTTCTGATGGCAGTGGTCAACGCTGATTGTGAATTTATTATGGTTGATATTGGCACAAATGGACGTATTTCCGATGGAGGAGTATTTGCAAATACGAAGTTTTTTGATAAATTGAAAAATAAAACACTCGGCCTGCCAGATCCTTCTGCCGTTGTGCCTGACGGGGATCTTTTGCCATATGTTTTTGTAGCTGACGATGGATTTCCCTTGCGAGAGGATTTGATGAAGCCATATGCCCAGGACAATTTAACGGAGGACGAGATACATTATAATAAAAAACTCAGCTCAGCTAGAGTAAGAGTCGAGAATGCATTCGATATATTGGCAATGCGTTTTCGATTACTTCTTTCAACAATAAACTTATGTCCAGAAAAAGCGACCACAGTAATATTGTCGTGTTGCTATTTGCATAATTATTTAAAAAAAAACAAGTTGCATTTAATCAACAAACGAGTGTTCTACCATCAAATTTCACCTCCCAGCAAGACAGTTTACTTGATTTACAAGCCTCAACTTCACGAAACCCATGTATGCAAGCAAAGATTGTCCGGAACAAAAATTTCGTGAAGTTTTAACTCTACTTAATGAAGATATTTGTTAGTCTCATATCACTTACCCTACTTACCCTAGTTACTATAATTATCATATTAATAAAAGAAAGTTTCTGTATGCGTGTATGTATGTGTGCGCTATAGCGGGCGCACCAGTCATCGTAGAGCTTCGAAATTTTGCACGAAGGTCCGTTGGGGTCTGCCCTGAAACACCTCGAAGCCCGATTTTCGAAATTCAAAATGGCCGCCGAAAAATGACCGAAATTCAAAATGGCCACCAAAATATGAATTTGCAAATTGTGTTCCGATTTCAATGAAAGTGGGTATCTAGGGGTTCTTAAGGTCGCTAAAAACGAATTTGTGGTCAAAACTTAAAAATTCAAAATTGCCGCGCCAATATGGCCGACGAATTTGCCAATTGTGATCCGATTCCAATGAAAATCGATATCTGGGGTTTTTTGAGGTAGCAAATAACGAATGTTTGATCGGACCTTATAAATTCAAAATGGCCGCGCCAATATGGCTGACGAATTTGCCAATTGTATTCCGATTCCAATGACAATCGGTATCTGGAGTTTTATGAGGTAGCAAATAACGAATGTTTAAACAAAACTAATAAATTCAAAATGGGCGCCCCAATATGGCCGACGAATTTGCCAATTGTGATCCGATTCCAATGAAAATCGATATCTGGGGTTTTTTGAGGTAGCAAATAACGAATGTTTGATCGGACCTTATAAATTCAAAATGGCCGCGCCAATATGGCTGACGAATTTGCCAATTGTGAGGAAGAACTGTATATAGTTCAATTATAAAAAGGCAAATTTGGTTTTGGTTGTTTCCAAAAAAAGTCTACACATCACGAAATATTTTATAAAAAAACAAATAAGTTCCATTCCCCGACCCTATTGCCGTGAACTTGGCCACTTTCTAAAAAGTGGGAAATTTCTTAAATTTCCCCTAAACAGTGGAAACAGTAGAAATATGTTTGAATGTTTAATTTAACTAAAAGTCCATACTAATGCCTGCCTCCCCAAAATTTTTATAACACAATGCAGATCTGACTTATTTTCTTGAGATTATACTATGCGCATAAAGTTGCTGACTGTTTCACTAACATTTATTTTTGTTGGGGGTTACCCTTTTAAGACTATTTCATGTGTGCTTATTTTACCATAAGTTTATCACGGGCACCGCTGTGCGAGCAAAAGCACAAGAAGTACGATAGACACTTAGACAAACATATCCAAAAAATATGTTTGCTAGGTGTCGATTGTACTTCTTCCGATAGGTGGCGCTCAACATCAAATTTAAAAAAAAGTTGTAACATATTTTTTATAGGTAACTCTAAATTTTTATATGTATCCAAAATCAATTTTGCAGATTTGTTCTTTTTTTCATTATACTTTTTCCTACCGCGGACTGTGCACACATAATCTTTTTTTATTGAAAGGCGTTGCAACGCACGCGGGTTTTTTGCTAGTAAATGTAATAAAAATTAAGAACAAAAATAAACCTATGATAACATAAAAAGAAGAAATATTTGAATATTAGATTAAAAGTTAATTTTTTACAGGTGACTGCAAAGATTTAATCAACTTGAAATATTATATAAAAAGTATACGCTTTTTACAACTTTCCATATATTTATTGATATTTAATATATTGTATATATAAAATCTTATTTAAGATTTAAGAATATTAACAATATTTAATTTAGCTAGCAGAGGACGGTGAATAAAAGAAAAATTTGATTCATTTTTATTCATCGTTCTCTGCCAGCTAAATTAAACATTGCTAATTACTAAGGGCGAGTTATTAAGAATTATTTAAGAATACTGTTCATCATTTAACATGTCATTTAAGTTTTGAAAAGATATACTTGAATTTGCTGAAACTTGAGATGTATGTATTTAAAATTATTCCATCACTAGTTAAAAACAATGTTTGTGGCCGTCTTGTAGGTTCTGTGAAGGTGTCGTAACCTTGAGATGGTGTTGATGCTCTGGTTAGCGAATATGGAGTTCCAGAAGCAGATGATGATGGTGTCACAGTACTATTGATGGACAATTTATTAAGTTGTCCTAATAATAGTGTTTCATCTATAATTTTTTTCGTATACAGTCCTTGTTCTGTATTCAGTTTTCTGTATGAGCAAGCCCATTCTTCCGCGAAAATAGTTGCTTCATCTTTTTCAACGTTCTGATAGCTATTTTTACATGAATCCAGGTAATCCGCCGCTCTTTGTAGAAATTCTTTATTGTCGGTTTGTTTTTTCAATGGACGTGATCTTTTTAGTCGGTGTTGTTCTACCGCTTCAACCTGCACACAAATATATTTTAAACTTTTAAAGGACTACTGGCAATATTTTTAAGTTATAAATAAATGTGAATACTATATAAATTACGAACTTACGGATGGGTAAGAACCTTCGTTTTCAGAATCAGTTATAGTAGATGATCCTTGAATTGGAATTTCATGATTTCTTAGAAAATCAAGACATTCGAAATACCATAAAGACGGTATGTATATCATCAGTTCCTGCTCCTGAACGTTCACTTTCTAATACTTTCTTCAATTCACTCCGGTAAGAAGATTTTATATTTAAAATTTTTCTTTTTAGCTGTCCAATTGTAGCTTCTTTTTCTATTGTTTTGTATACTTCTAACAAATCTGCCCACGCTTTATTTCGCAAAAATTTGTTCTTATAGTTTTCACTATTGCTTTGCATAATAACGTGATATTTTTCAAAGAGATTCCGCCACGCGTCGGTATTTGCAACAGTCATTTTTAATTTCAAACAAAGAGAAACGGGCTTCCCATCTATAGATCCTAAACAATGTGGAAATCCTGATTTATCATAAAATTTTTTCGATTCGATTTTCCACTCTTCAGGAGTTCTGGGAAGCTGAAATAAATATATACAATTAAAAATATATTATACACATTTGCGTTTTAAGACTTACCCTGATATATTGCTTCAAAACCACGTTAATTGCCTCGCAAGTTTCAATCACGATTTTTCCAACCGCTTGCGGCGAGACTGCACTAGCAAACTTTAAATCTTCAAAGGAATTTCCTGTAGCCAAAAATCTTAAGGGCCGAAACACATCCAGGCTGGCTTTGAAGCTCATCTCTCAAAGCTTTCCTTGAGGTGAGCTGCAGAGCCGTCCGCGGAATACGCAAAACACAATCAGACCAGCTGATGACAGTTGTCAAATTTGTTAACGATTTTCGTCGTGATTCGTAAAAAGTATCAAAAATCATTTGATTAAAATTAAATTCTTGCCTGTTTTCTTTGCTAGTTTAAATTAAGTGACATACATTTGTAAATGTGGTAAAAACTCAAACATTTTCAATAAAATAAGACTTAGTTACACAAATGTGGTAAAACTTTATAATATACTAAAATTTGGGGGCTTCGTCGTTTTTTATTTAAAGTAAATTTATGTAATACAATGGATATTTTTAATACGGCTGATGATGTGGAGGAGTGTTTAGTAGCTTTTAATTTGTTCACTTTGTTGCTAAATATTATAATAACAGTGAAGAATTGTGAATCAAAAAGGTCAAAACGAAGATGGTGGGTGAGACCTATTTACAGAACGAGAGACATCCACGGATTTTATATCCAAACATTTAAAATTATAAAAGAGCGGGACATTGACCAGTTTTTTAAAGTAACACGGATGCATCCCCAGGATTTTGATATCCTTCTAAATTTATTAAGAGGGAATTTAAAGAAGGAATCAAACAGAAAACCTATTGACGAGGAATCACGCCTTGCGCTTACCTTGCTGTAAGTTCAAATTAATTGTGATATCCTGGGGGCCTACTATGTATTCGGATCTGAATGTAATTTCATTTGAATTAGGAATTTCCGAACTATGTATTCTATATGGGGTTCCAAAAAATAGAACTTTCAGATCCGAATACATAGTAGGCCCCCTGTTATTGATTATTCATCTCACCTTTTATTTCCAGATATTTAAGGGGGCACATGGGTTTCAGCTTTTCAAAAAATCGATTTTTTTTTGATTTTTTTATTCGATTGTACAACTCTTCAAGAATATTTCCTGAAAATTTTAAGTCGATCCGAGTTAAATTGTAGGAGCTAGAGCAATTCGAATGTTCCCTCCTTTACTGCACCGCCGAGAGCGCTCCTGGAATACTGGCGCAGTCGCGCAACTTTTTCTTTCTGTCTCTCTCTCTTTTTACTTTCACTTCTTGGATGGTAAGTATGGGTTAGTATTGTATTAGGCTTGAAAACGCTAAGTAATTTACTGTAAGTTATGTGAGTCTTGGAAGCACAAACTGCATACAGCTGAATTCGAAGAGTGGCACGAAATGCATATTGAAAGCAACGAATGTACGGCCAATCACCAAGGAGCAGCGGGAAATATGGAAGTTGCAGCTATTATTACGATGTTTCAACGCTCAGTTGAAAAATACGGCCTAAGATACGTAAATTATATCGGAGACGGAGATTCGAAGACCTACTCTGGCATTCTCAAATCAAAACCGTATGGAGAAAACTTTAGTATCAATAAAAAAGAATGCATTGGGCATGTCCAGAAGAGGATGGGGAACAGATTGCGAAATTTAGTGAAAAAACTGTGCAAGAAAAAAAAATCAAAGGTAAAACGATTCAACAAAAAATTTTATCTGGAATAGGAAATTTAACAAGCAAATTGATTGACAAGCTAACTATTTATTATGGACTCGCTATCAGGAGGAACTGTGATTCAGTACAGAAAATGAGAGATGCCATATGGGCAACTTTTTATCACTATAGTTCCACGGATAAAAATCCTCACCATGAAAAATGCCCAAGCGGCGTCGACTCATGGTGCGCGTGGCAGCGCGCTTTAGCCACTGGTGAAATATCATCATTCAAACATGATTATAATGCCTTACCTAACAATGTTTTGGCTGCAATAAAGCCAATTTATGAAGAACGATGCGTTGGCGGTTTTACGCAAAATAACAACGAAAGTTTTAATCAATTGGTTTGGAAAATAACACCGAAAGTTCTCTCTTCTGGTTGTAAAATCGTTGAAATTGCTGCTAATGTAGCTGGATGTGTTTTTAACGAAGGAATGTCAGGTATTCTACTGTTAATGCATGGTATGGACATAGATCTTGGGCGAAATAGCCATGATTATGCGCGTAAGCAGGATGAACGTCGTATATTACATGCTGAGCGGAAAGCCGATCATTCGACGCGCGACGCTAGAATTCGTCTAAGGCAGGAACAAAAAGACTTTTTGGATATTGCTACTGCAGCAGGATCTTTGCTGTATGGTCCTGGAATTGACGATTCTATGTAAGTTTGAAAAAAAAAATTTTTCATCATTTTATAACAGCTCAAAACTTCAAACGCGTTTTTCTCGAAATGCACTTTTCAACATCGGTGGACACGATATCTCAAGATCTAAATAACCGATCTTAATAAAATTTTGTGTACTTCTTTG
Organism: Thereva unica; assembly: GCA_949987705.1. Taxonomy (NCBI): domain Eukaryota; kingdom Metazoa; phylum Arthropoda; class Insecta; order Diptera; family Therevidae; genus Thereva; species Thereva unica. The sequence continues at coordinate 85,877,699 of OX465283.1, read as the reverse complement.
TAATAACATTTTATAGTCCGTGGACGAAGGAATTTTTATATTGTCGACTACAAAAAATTTTACAGATGAAAATATAGCAACATTTTCACCGAAAAAAAAAAATTTACTACAGCATCTGCAAAAAATTCAATTTTCATTTTTTTTTTTGTTTCCTTCGTCCAAGGACGATATTTACTCATATACTAAAAGTAGATTTTTTTTTTCCAGATGAAGCGCAGTCACGAGAAATTTTGTCCACCGCAAACCACCTTTTTTCCGCGGTGTCTTCAAAAACTGGCTATAACTGCCGTATTTTTAAAAATTTTTTGCTCAAAATTTTATAGAAAGTAGTTCAAAAGTAACATATTATATACTAAAAACTATGAACAATAAAATGCATCCCTTATCATAAAAAAAAATCGTGAAAAAAAGCTTTTTTTCGGCCTCTGAAACCCATGTGCCCCCTTAAGTCAAGGAGCACCAATCCAAGTAATTGCTTGGTGCTTCAAAGTCGGAGTGTCTACAGCCAGGAAAATAATATTCGAAACATGTGACGCCATATGGGATACATTATCAGGACTGTATGTGTCTACTCCCAATAAACACGATTGGGAAAAGTATGGAAACATGTTTTTCGATAAATGCGGTTTCCCCAACTGCGTAGGCACAATTGATGGAAAACACGTAAATATACAGTGCCCTCCTCATGCCGGTTCACAATATTTTAATTTTAAGCAGCACCACAGCATTGTACTTTTGGCTGCCTGTGATGCTGACCTTATTTTCACCTATGTGGATATTGGTGCATACGGGAGCCAGAGTGATGGTGGGATTTTTCAGAAAAGTGCTTTTGGGCAAAGCATACTTAATGGAGAGTTACCACATCTTGGACCGAAAGCTCTACCTTTAAGTGATATCCTGTTCCCACGATTTTTTGTTGCAGATGCGGCATTTCCGTTAAGAACAAATATAATGCGACCTTTTCCTAACAGAGGTATAAATGTAGTAAATTGGTAAACATGTTCAAGTAACTAATAAGTCAACTATTCCACAGGTTTGACAATGGAGCAAGCGTATTTTAATACTAGGCTCTCGAGAGCAAGGCGCACTATTGAAAATGCTTTTGGAGTCTTGGCAGCACGCTGGCGCATTTTGACAACCACTATCAATGCGTTACCCGAAAATGTCACGAAAATAGTAAAAGCCACAGTTGTTTTACATAACTTTTGCAAATTAACAAGCAGTAATTACTGCACAGCAAATTATGTACATGATACTGAAACATCTCAAGGAAGTTGGCGAGAAGAAACAGAAGGGCTGGCGTCCGTTCAGGCTTCGAATGCTCATAACTCCTCTCGTCAGGCCTATGAACTAAGAGAAACTTTAAAAGAATATATTTGGACAAATAAAACATAAAAAAAACATTTAATAATGTATATTTACGAATTTATAAAAAATATAAAATTTTATAAACTACTTTTTATAAATAAAAAAAAAACACTTCGCGTCAAAAAATTCTGTCTTTCTTATACTTATAACAAAAATAAACATTTATCACAAGTAACAATTTCTAATACATTTAATAAGTTACTTTCTATAAATAAAAAAATACTTTTCGCAAGTTTTCTTTGCAAATTAAAATTAAAAAATTCTCAGTTTCTCATATATACTTGTAAAAAAAATATCACAAGTAATAATTCATAATATAAAATGTTATAACTTACTTTCTATAAATAAAAAAAAATACTTTTCGCAAGTTTTCTTAATTAAAATTAAAAAATTCTGACTTTCTCATACATACTTGTTAAAAAAATATCACAAATAATAATTCATAATATAAAATTTTATAACTTACTTTCTATAAATTAAAAAAAATACTTTAAATTCTGAGTAACAAAAAAACCTTACAGCTATTACAAAAATGTTTATATCACAATGGAAATCCTTTTTCATTATATAAAAATATAAAAGCTACTAAATAAATTAAATCAATAATCATAGGGCCTTCGATGTTTAAACTCCTGTAATTTTAACCTTAATGTGGTTATAAGGCTTTCTTGAATTTCGAGTTCCTCGTCATCACTTAATTTAGCCCTAACTATTTTTTCCCCTAAATTTTGAAGGAACATGAAGATTCCTCCATCATCAGCCTTTTGCTTTCGCCTTTCCTCCTGTCCTTGAAGGAAAGTGTTAAAGGAGTGGACTGCACTGGCTATCGCATTTTGTCCAATTGCATCCTCCTGCCCTTTCCTTGAAAGACCTGCCCTTTCCTTCTGTGATGACTGTGGGCGACGCGAACTTATATTTGCAGATGAGGATGCAGCAATGCTTGCATCCCCTGACGGCAAGATATCACTAGGTGTTACTTTTGTGAATGCTGGCTTACGGGGCTCAAGATGCGGGGATGGTAATAGCTCGCTTCTGATGCCGGAACTTGATGGGACTCCTTCATTGATCGGTGAAGGTAAATCATATTCAATAATATCACTAAATTGTGATAGTCCACCTTCATCATCAGATAACGTGACGGTTTGGTGTTGAACAAAGTTAGAGACAGTTCTACAATTAAAAACAATAGATATTGCATATGCATGAAATTAAAATAATTAACGCATTGACAACAGAGTGCACGGTTATTAAATGCTAATCCTGTTTACGTGCGCAGCATGGTGGTCAACGGGTTAAATATTTTTAAATTTAAAGCTTACTCTGCAGGCTTAACAATATCTTTCAAAAACCGTAGCGACTTTGTATAAGGCCACTCTACTTTGGTTAGTGCTGCACTGCCCGATGGAATGTAGTGGTATTCTCGTCTTGCTCGTTCCCTTAGGGACTTCCACCGTTGTTTACATTTTTTCACTATAAATTGAAGAAAGATTTAGTAACATTTTCAAAATTTTGGAATATTATTTACCATCGGCGCCAACAATTTCAGCAACCTCTTGCCAAACCTTTTCTTTATACTTGATGTTCTTGTATAACGGGCTCCGAATATTGTAAAGACATTCTTTATCTTTAATGGCTTCAATCAAGAGCTCCTCCATCTACAAAATGAAAACTGTGCTAAAAACATCAAAATTTATACATTAATGCAAACCTTGTCACTTCGTAATACAAGCAAACAAATAAGCTTACGGTATGCTAACCTTATTGCTTATTTTCTTTTATATGTATATCTAATTTAAAACTTTCAGCACTTTTTATCTTTACCAATAAACAAAACCCCAACCGAAAAGTTAAACTGTCAAAAGCAAACTGCAGCCTCGGCCGAATTCAAATTCCAGCATTGCCGGAATTCCTACAGAGGCGAGCCTTGCGGCCAGCTTTGCCAAGGCCTGAATTTGCGAGACAAATTTTGATGTGTTCCATCCCATTTGAACGCGTAGGTTGGATATGCTTGCAGCCAGCTTTGGGCTTGGATGTGTTCAAAGCAGGCCTGGATGTGTTTCGGCCCTAATGTAATTGCAAGCCGTGCCTCTGCAGGAATAGAGTCTCGCATAAAAGTGTCAGGTCTTCTTATAAAAGGTGTTACTTTTACCAACAGTTCTTTAAAAGTTCCTTCTTTCATCCGCATATAATTTTTATAATCAAATGGTTCAGTTTCACTAATTTTTTTTAATAATTTTTGATTTGAAAATTTTTCTTTATTTCCTAACCACACTTTTGTCCAGTTTCTTTTTTCTTATTGCGGGTTTCTTCCTTTTCTTCATTCACTACCGAAATAACCATTAATGCTATAATTTTGTTCATATTTACAAACGCATTTAATCAAAAAAATGTGCACAAATGAAGTTGATTAACTTGTTGAATAAGTGTGTGGCAAACAACAAACCAAGTTGATCAATCAAGTTGATCAACATGTTTCACCGTGTATGGGCGGCTTTACACTTAGCTGATGAATCGAGCATGAAATTTATTTCCTTCCATAGCCTCGGCATAAAAACCCCCTCACCCATCGACATCGTGAACCGGCATCGGCTACGAATTTTCATATGCCTATTAATAGCTTTGTTTATTGAGCTGCTCTAGGTTGAGTTAGCTTGAGATATCTAACGAAAAGGTGTTTCATGAGCAATTTGGTTGCTCTTACTTGCCTGAAGTTGCTCTGATTTGTGTTTCATGAGCTTGCTCTAAGTTGAGCTAGAGCACGGTTTTCTGCTCTACCTCAGGTTGAAGTTCTGACAACACTTTGAGAATTCTTGCCTGAAAAGTGTTTCATGAGAATTCTTGCTTTGAATTGCGCCAACTTGCTTTATTTATTTTTGACAGCTGCTCTATTGTGAGCTGCCTCGAGCTGCTCTGCCTTTTTTTCGGTCTCAATAAACACAGCTATTAATGATAATCCCAGTGCGCATAAAGAGTGAGAGTTGAAATGCTTGCCCTCCATTCCCTCCATCCCTTCGCCCATATCCTCCATGCTTCGCCTTCTCGGATTCCTTCGTTGCGCATTCCTGTGTTGCGAATTCCTCAAAATTTACTCTCATAATATTTTCAAAACGCGCCTAAAGAAGTATAACTTCAAAAATTGAAAAATAAATTAAATCTGGCTTCATGTCGGTAGATAATTTACACGCTCAAACCTTCAAGGGGTTTGCCTTAAAACGTCGAAATATAAATTATTTGAAAGGTTCCTACCGACTAACGCACGACTATCGTCACCAAAAAGAAACTGTTGTTACCCTGAAGAGGTTTTTTCTTCTTAAATCCTGCTCCTTGTTTAAGTAGGTACTTGTAAAAGGTGTTTCGAGTTACTTAAGGTAACAAAATAACCCACTTACGGAAAGGGGATGATATGCAATTCAGGCTAGGCTTTCATCTGTTTGCTAGTTTCATTAAAGTGGCTTTAGTGAAACAATTTTTAGGAAGATAAAATGACGTTTCCTTTATTAAAAACTCCAATTTATTATGACGCTGCTATTCTATAGACTAAGGAAATTGAAGGTGGTACTTCAGTCCCGTCTTTTATTTACAAAGTGTAAAGGATAAAAGCGCTGAAAGACTACCTTGAGATGCGAGCATCTAAGGACACGATACAAGTATAGGAGGAGAAAGCTCTATTGAATTTCTGGGAAATATCTCAATTCAAAAGGAAAAGGGTTTTTAAAATGTTCCCAGCGCGTTTATTTTCTGGCTTAAAATTTAATTTTTCGCCAACATTTTCAGGAAATCCTTGAAATACTTCTACAGAGCTTAAGTTCACAAGTTAATTATTATACTTAAAGGTGGAGAGCATTTAATTTATTTAATTTCTTCATTTCTCATCAGTATTTATTCAGGATAGGACGCTTTCTTTTCTGGCCATGAACTTTTGAAATGGAAGGAGCTGCTTCTGAGATTCGGCTTTACGGTTCTAGGGAAACTCATTTATATACACAAAAACAAATCTATTCATAGCCAATGTATTAAAAATTTCGAAGGCAGTTTAAATGAGAGTTATAAAGATGGAATTATGTAGTATTTCTTGGATATTACATCAATCACTTGGTTAATTACTTATATTTTAAGGCATTTCAAACGATATTTTTGAGAAATGACTAGGGAGGGTTAAATTTAATCCAAATTAAGCAGTCCTTAAATCGACTTTATAATGTTCAGTCTTCATAAAATAATGAGTGGATTTGAAAATTGTCTAAAATATTTCAAATCGATTCTGTAAAATACTTTATATTTATTACACCCTGTATGTATCAGTAAAAATGTCGAAAACGCCTGGCTGTGGATGGGTATGGGTGGGAGGGGGTGGCTAATTGTAACGGTTTAGCCGCTAGGGGGTTTTGAATTTTTTTGGTAGAGGTTTACATATTACCCTTTTTTGTAACTCTATTAGATATTTTCATGAATAAGGCAGCAGTCTATGCTCACCGAATACTCCCACCTATCTAAAACTGTAAAAGTCAAGGTTTCAACCCACCAAGGTCCAGAGTTAAGTCAAAATTTTGTGTGTGTGTTTTTTTTGACTAAAATTTCAACTTCAACCCTTTTCTCCAAAAAAAATACGTAGTTATTTAATTTTTTTAAAGGGAAAAGCTTGGATAATTTGCTATGAATAATGTGCAACAACTTTTATTCTACAGCCTTTACTTTTGAAGTTATAAGAAATTTTAATGTTAAAATTTTCGTTTTATCAGGGTTTAGGTACGAAAAAAATTCATGAAAAATTAATAGTAACTTTCCGAGCAAATCGCAAAAATGTAAAAACAGCTGTTTCACGACAAAAGTTTGAAGAAGGTCCTCAGTGGTCCTAGAATTTGTTTTGAAAAGCCTTATTTATTCGCAAAGAGCTGCTAACCTATTTTCATGAAATGTATGTGAGGTTTGATTTAATATCTTAAAAACTCATTTGTAAACCACTTTTTCCAGAACAACTCTTTGCCGATATCTTTTTTCCAGGCATCATACTGATATTTGATATTTTGACCCTAAAACCCCAATATTCATACATATATTATATAATACATACATAACATATGTATGTATAATATGAATTCAAAAAAAGGTTATTTATACACAAATAAATTGGGACGCATAACAAATATCAGCTTTGTCAAGGGCTTAAAATTTCGCACAAACACTTGCTGCAATGGTCAGTTTTGAACTGATCCTGCGAAGAGAAAAATGACCCCTGACCGCCATAAACTAGTTTAATATGTGGTAGGGATCTCCTACTATTTACCAGGGGTCTGTTCAAGATTTCTGCTGTAGCAGCTTTAGTAGCAGAATTTTTAAACTGTCAAATTACAGCAAAGCAAGAAAAAGCTGCTATGATATCTTGAACGCAAAAAAGCTGCTAGCATAGCTTTGTGTTAATGTATGTGTATGAGTATTTCTTGCAGTCAACTATTCCTCTCCCTACAATTAGAAAAAAGCCTGGCCGTGCAGTTGCAATCCCTAAATTTATTATTTAATATGTATTAATGTCAACAAAACCTCACTCGAGTCAATCATTTTGGCAGAACGACCAATGACATTTACACACACATGTATGATTTACGTAGCTGCTTTCTTGCTTGCAGTGAAACTGCGAGTAACAAAAAGCAGCTACATTAGCAGCTTTTCTCGAATCTTGAACACAAAAATAGCAGCTTCTTTAGCAGCTATTTTGCTGTTTTGAACAGGAAAAGCATGACAATAGCTGCTAAAAGCTGCTATAGCAGAAATCTTGAACAGACCCCAGGTAAAAAGTCCAAAAATCGAACTTCTTAAAGTACGGAAGTACACAAGACTTACTTCTTTTAGAGTACCAAAAAAAATAGTTGGGATGTGGGTTTGACCCCTTCGGCCCACCAGGCGCGGATCCAAGGGGGGGGGTCACGGGGGTCATGACCCCCCAAAACAGCCCGCATTTCAAAAAATAGAGCTGAAACAATATTTTGCAAACTGAAAAACAAAAAACCTGAAACTAACCAAACGACTGAAATTAACTTACTTTTTTGCACTCTGAAAAAATTGGAATCAAAAAATGACTGAATCAACAAAATTGACTAATTTTCTTACACAAGACTGACTTTTTTGTTATTTTTTAACTTCCCAGTATAGGAAGTTATTGTACCTAATCGGTCCGAAAATCGAAATCGAAATTTTCGACGTATTTTCATCTTTCAAGGTCCCAGGAGCATTTTAAGCAAAAAATTGGGAGGAAGTATGTGTGTGTGTGTGTGTGCGTACAGATGTGGTCATTTTTTCCTGCACGATACTGCGCGAACCAAAAAAGATATCGACTTCGTTGAGGTGACGTTCGAAGGGTATTAACCGAGATATGATCTGAAAAGATTTTCATAAAATTCGGTCGAGTAGTTTTTTTGTTTAAGCGTAAGTGATTTTTGTACCTGCACGATATCGCCCGAACGATGAAAGATATTGACTCACTTGAGATGCCGTTTGAAGCGTATTAGCAACAATATAATCTGAAAAGATTTTTATAATATTCGGTTGAGCGGTTTTTTGGTATAAGTGACATAAGTGATTTTTGTACCTGCACGATATCGCGCGAACTATAAAAGATATCGATTTAATGGACCTGCCGTTCGAAGAGTAATAACCAAAATATGATCTGGAAAGATTTTCATAAAATTCGGTCGAACCGTTTTTTTGATTAACTTCCCAGTATGATGAACGTAGACCGAATAAACTGACTTCTTACATAATAGTAATATGTTAGCAATGTTGGAAAATTGACCAGTATCAGAACTGGTGAAAAATAAGAGAAGCTAGTTAAAAAATCTATAATAGGGGTTAATCTAAAAGATTTTTCTAGGGAATTTGTTTTTCCCGAAAGTTAGCAAACAAACATTTGCTTAGTTCTTCGATCGCTACACTAAAGCGGGAAGAGAATGACTTCATTTGGAAACTCTAAAGCTTTCCCGAGATAGCACTTGTCGGACTGGACAAAAAGAACAAATTTTTCGGTAACTAAGGGAAATCCCGGGATGAACCGCAATTTCCTGAACTTATCTATTTCAGGTCTTTCTAACACTGAGCCGAAGTTTTTCCACTTAAAAAAAGGCTCGACTGAAAGCTATGAAAAGCCCGCATTTCATTAAATCGATATCTTTTATAGTTCGCGCGATATCGTGCAGGTACAAAAATCACTTATGTCACTTATACCAAAAAACCGCTCAACCGAATATTATAAAAATCTTTTCAGATTATATTGTTGCTAATACGCTTCAAACGGCATCTCAAGTGAGTCAATATCTTTCATCGTTCGGGCGATATCGTGCAGGTACAAAAATCACTTACGCTTAAACAAAAAAACTACTCGACCGAATTTTATGAAAATCTTTTCAGATCATATCTCGGTTAATACCCTTCGAACGTCACCTCAACGAAGTCGATATCTTTTTTGGTTCGCGCAGTATCGTGCAGGAAAAAATGACCACATCTGTACGCACACACACACACACACACACTTCCACCCAAAATTTTGCTTGAAATGCTCTTGGGACCTTGAAAAATGAAAATACGTTCAAAATTTCGATTTCGATTCGAACCGATTACAATAACTTCCCTATACTTAAAATTAAATAAATAAAAAATTTATAATCAAGGAAAAAAAATTAAGTTTAATATATAACTGGATTAATCTTACTAAACTAACAAGAAGAAAAAGAAA